>PVJN01011511.1:0-11221 GCA_004026805.1 Lasiurus borealis
TTCAGGTAATCCAAGATGTTTTGGAGGCTGCAAAATGATGGCAGATGCTTCTCTCAGAAGAATGAGGAGTGAGGACATTTGTTTGATAAGGCAGACACTGAGGTTTACACACAGCAGCCTGCCTAGTCATTGACCTGCTCTCAACCTCGAATCATTTTCTACCACATTTAGATGAAAACCCAAAGCTCCTTTCACACCTGCACGAGGTCATAAGTCTTGTTCCTCCTCTTATCCACATGTTTCCCCTTTGAGCACTGTTCCCTCTGTTTGGAATGCTTTTCCACCAGATATTCATGTAGCTGGCTCCTTGATTTGTTGAATGAATGAATTGATTCATGTGGAGCACTATGTACATTTCAAGAAAAAAACATAAATATTCAGAGCATTCAAAATTTCAAAGTATACACAGTTGTGTACCCCTCCTCGGTCTTCTAAGAAGAAACGTCTGTAGCTCAAGGCTCAGACTCTTTACGTCTTTTTTTTTTTATGTATGATATTTTCATTATTTTTTTTTACATGTTTGCAGTAGAAAATGGAAAAAGTGGAGATGACTATCAACAGGAAGATGCAGTGATTTGCTGCATTTGGTGTTTCCAGCAGGAGCATGCAGCCTCACAATCACCTAAAGAAAAGCAGCCCTCCTGTCCCCTCCTCCTCTCTCCTCTTTGTGTCCTCCTCTCTCCTCTTTGTGTCCTCCCTCTCATGTTTCCACATCCACTCCTCATTCCTCCCCTCCCTAAACATTGTGGCACATCTCTAGGTTTCTGTTCTCCACCAGGAACTCTGGGGGTGGGGAAGTGAAACAGTAATTAACCTGTCCCACCCGGGCATCGCATCGCGATGCCCTGAGCAGAGGTGGCAGATGGGAGATAGAGGGACAGACAATCATCTGTGTTTTAGCTGGATCTGCACAGCTAATGCAAAATAGAAAAGAAAGGGCTCCTGCATAAAGAACTGTGCTGGATTTGAAAAATAATGTATTCATTTGTATTCATTTGAGTGTGAAATTGTATTTCCTCTAACGTGTTGTTTGAACACCCATTGTATTATTATAAAACGATTTTATTATTAAGTTACCATGAAGAGACAGGACATTTTACTCTTACTGTCTCCAGTAAGGTTCTTGTTTCCAAGGTTTAGGAATCCTTTGTCTTAGGGAAAGAATTAAGTGACAGTTTTTTTCCCCCCAAAAGATTAGCCTCATGTCTCTCAAATGTGATCTGCAGATGGATTTTGTTTGGTCCACACAGTTTTATTTTTTACTTTTAGCATTTTACGTATTTATTTATTATTGAATTATTTTTAATTGCAGTTGAGAAATATTATGTTAGTTTCAAGTGTATAACACAGTGATTAGACATTTATATACCGGATGAAGTGATTACCCCCATAAGTCTAGAACCCCTCTGGCACCATACACAGTTATCACAATATTATTGACTATATTCCCTATGCTGTACCTTATATCCCTGTGTTTTTATAAATGGCAATTTGTACTTCTCAAGCCTGTTCACCTTTTCACCCATAATGCTGTTTTAAATGGAATCCATGGGCAAGATTAAAACCTTGGGATTTTATCCTGAAAATCTAGGTTTCAGGTTTCTTTGGAAAAGTCTAGCAACAAGGGCCTGGCATTTCCAAGGGAAACAATTGGCTAAGGCTGAATAGAGACCTCATACCACCTGTGTGTCCCAGCCCATCAGTCCTCATGGCCCTGATGCTGATCTCCAAGGGCCAGCTGTTGGTTGTCACCTTCTTCCTGGTCTGCTTCGAACACCCACATTACATGCACCTCTTGTTCCAAAGGAGGGCTCTTTTCTGGAAGGAAAAGTAGGTTTGCTAAGGATCAGGAAGATAGGTGTTGGTGAGGCTTTGGGAATGGGGGACCCTTGCACTGATGAGGAGAAGTTGGGTCATCCAGTAGCATGTGGCCATGTGGAGTCCTGGCTGGGTTGGGTTGCTCAGGACGGCGGAGCTGCCTCATCAGAACGGAGCAGGTGGGCTTGCAGGGCTGGACTGCAGAGCAGAGATTCTGCCTCTGTTTTTCTCTGCTACTAAATGCTGAATTTTTTGGGAAAGACCACCAAGGAGAGGGTAGGTAGGGCTTTGCATAAAAGACTTAGTGGTTAGTTTAGCTGTAGGTAGTTTCAATTAGAAAAGGGGGAAAATGTTATATATTTTTTGTACATGGATGCTGTTCTCTGTCATGTGATTCATATGAAATACTCATAAGCTCTTTGTGTGATGAGAATCTGCCTTATAAAATATCCATAATACCTTTCCCAGGGACCCTTCACTAAATCTCTTCATTCATTACCTTATTCATTCATATATTTATTCAGCAGATATTGGAGCACCCACTGTGGTTGTGGTGGAGGGGTGAATCATAGTGAACGATATATGGTTTCCGAGTCCTTCCAATTCTTGGTAGTGATGTGGATGAGCAATAGAGAATTAGAGCGAGAAAGACATTGCTTGGGAGCAAGAAGTTTGGGCTCTTAATTCTCTTTCTACCCTTCAACTGCTGGGGAAGTTTGAACCAACTACTTAACCTTTCTGGTCTTCACTGTCATTCAAATGGGGCTGAATTATCTTTAATTTTTTATTAACTTCCAAAATACTTTGCTGAAGAAAAGAAACATACAGACCTGGATGTTAATGCAGATTTTCTTATATATGAGGGCATAGCTGATTACTTTTTTAGGCTTTGATTTCCTTCACGCACCCGATTTCCAGAAATGAGAGTGGAAATACATGATATTTTGCTCTAATGTGTTTACTCATCTATGATCACATACATAATAAATTAAATGATGCCGAGACCGGTTTGGCTCAGTGGATAGAGCCTCGACCTGCGGACTGAAGGGTCCCAGGTTCAATTCCAGTCAAGGGCACGTATCCTGGTTGCGGGTGCATCCCCAGTGGGGGGCATGCAGGAGGCGGCTGATCGATGTCTCTCTCTCATCTATGTTTCTGACTTTCTATCCCATCCCTTCCTTTCTGTAAAGAATCGATAAAATATATTTAAAAAAGTTTATATAAAAAACAAGAAATTAAATGAAAACTATTTGCAGCCACCCTGGTAGGAAGAGAAGGAGGCCAGTGACGACTCTCGAAAGCAGATCGTTTCGCTGTCTCTGCGTTTAAGATTCACTGCTGAAACCCAAAGGGCAATGAGGGCCCTGGAGAAGAAGAGACTTGCAAGCCTGTTATGCATTCAGGGTAACGGGTTTATTATATCCACAAACAAGTAAGCGTTTATTGGTGTTTTGTCAAAAGGAATGGACAAGGTGACACAAAAATCTCTTTTAGCACAAAAACAAGACAGCTGCAGCAGACCAAATACTGAGCTTACGGACTCTCAAAAAGATCACAGGACCCGAAAAGAGAGCTTTCAGGCCGTGTACGTTATTCAGACAACGAAGTCAGCTCTATAATGCAGGCAACACATGGCAGTAGAACACGATTCACCATTAGCGAGGCAGTCTCTCACTGGGGGATGGAGGGAGGCTTGCCGGGGCCTGGGGTCGCTGATGGGAAAGGGCATTAAAACCTCATGAAGCCTCCGTATCTTTTCTCCATCTCAGGAGCTTCCTTGGAGTAACTTTCACCTTCGCCGTCGGAGGGCAGAGAGTCGGCGAAGCGCTTCAGGAAGCCCCCGTACCTCTTCTGGTAGTCCATCCACCACTCGGGGCGGCCCACCCTTCTCATGAAGCCCCCGTATCGCTTCTGCAGCTCCTTGGCTTCCTCCTCCAGTTGGGGGCTCCTCTTCAAGCTCCGCATGAAGCCCCCGTACCTCTTGCTCACTT
Organism: Lasiurus borealis; assembly: GCA_004026805.1. NCBI lineage: Eukaryota > Metazoa > Chordata > Mammalia > Chiroptera > Vespertilionidae > Lasiurus > Lasiurus borealis. Next base: position 3,810 of record PVJN01011511.1, read on the forward strand.
CTTCCTCGCCGGCCTCTTGGCGGGGGCCGCTCTCTGGGTCGTCCCCGGGGCCCAGCAGCTCCTTCAGGGGGTCCAAGGAACTGCCCAGCGCGTCCCCCTCGTCCGCATCCTTCTTCATGAAGCCTCCGTATCTCTTGGCGAGGGCCTCACCGCCCTCGGCCTCCTCTTCTGGCTCCAGAGGAGAAAGCTCATCCGCTTTCTTCATGAAGCCTCCATACCTCTTCATGAAGCCCCCGTACTTCTTGGCCAGCAAGTGGCTGTCCCCGGGCCGGCTGCTTTCTCTGAGGGCGCTGGTGCCCTCTGCAGGAAGCTCCAGCTTGGACAGCTGCAGCAGCTCCTGGCAGGCGTCCCAGGTCTTGAGGGAAGGCAGCTTCCCTTCACACTCCAGGGTGCAAGCCTGGGGAGAAGAATCCCACGTGAGAATGAAAAAAAGAAGCTTTTCTGACTTTGTGAGGTACACAGACTTGCGTGGACCGCAGATATGTTTACTTTGAGATGAGCACTCCCAGGACAATCTCCATTTTCTTATTCAAACTTGTCATCATACTCAACAGATGAATCAAAGGGAAATGGATTTAGAAAAATTGTGGAGAATGAATTGAAACAAATGAGAAATTTTCTTTGAATTTTAAGAATATATATATATGTGTATACATATATATTTCTTTACAAAAAATTAATATATATTGCCATTTCAATACTGTAAAAGATATTTTTTTTACCCAATTTTAACCTAGATTGACTGCCTGCACAATCGAATTTCACCAGATAAATTTTCACTATTGATTTCATTTCGTTTGAGCTTTTCCTAATCAAAAAGGAGAAATTTCTGTTTACCTAATTAGGAACATTATCCAAAAATTCTTTTTATCTTCTGTCTTACATAAAATGAGTACCAATAACATGAGGTTTGTTTAGATTCTTTTGTTAATATTTTACCTGCAGTGGTATCCAATATTCCTGAAAACATTTTCAATCTTAGAAAAATAACCACTTTCAAAATAGGTTTGAAAAAAGACTTTCTAAAAATTCAATTTAAATCCTATGAATTATTTGGATTTTGACATACTGATTTGGTGAAAGTAGAGGTTTTGCTTTTCTTCCCCCGAACTGATTAAAACTGAGTTAACCATCTTAAACTAAATATTTGTGGTTATGAGATCCCATATGAAATTATACATATGCTAATGTTTATTCATATTACTTTTCTTAACATTTAGTTACTGATGTATAGGAAAATGTGTATTCTTTAGGGTACATATTTAGTCAACTTTTAATGACTGTTTTGTGTCTAAGAAAATTAAAAATATATACATATAAAAACCTATATATGATCTGATTAAAACGATCCTATTTATTTTTATATCTGATTAAGAAATCAATATGTTATTAAGAACTTAAGATGTTCAGATGTCAACATTTGCATTCTAAAATATAATTTAAATGATTTCTTTACAAAAATTAATGTTGAATATTTTATACACTATTACCAAAATCATTTTAATGTTAGGATTTCTTCAAAAACAAATAATGATAATCAGAATAGCAGATTCATATTTTAAAAAGTAATGTGAATTTATATGCTCCTATACATGTCTATGCATTTTTTGTTACTCTGTGTTCTATGGTCAAGGTCATATTAGATGATAAATTCAATTTGGACATCAGTCATATCATGCCTATGAATTTTTGCATCGGCCACAGAACCAAGCATGAGTGTCTTTCACAGGGTAGAAGGGCAATAAATATCTGTTATATTGATTTTACTAAGTGATGCTGGTTTCTCATATGTGTTTTTGCATCCAAGGTAAAACTCCATTACTACTGTAATTCTAACAACATAGTCATTGACAAAGCCTTTTGTCAGAGATAAAATAACAACCCGAAATGTAAGTTCCTTACAAAACAAACCAGTTAAGCAAAAATTTAGAAGGAAAAAAAAGTGGGTGAAGGTGTTTTTACCCCTATACCCCTATTTAGGAGGCAATATTTTTCTTGAAGTTTAACTCTAAAGCCCCACTATGTGTCTTCTCTTTAAGGCCATGTTAGCACATGCACATATCAAAGGAAGTGAACCAGGTAATTCAAATGAAACTTTTATCCCGAATTAGAAGCCTTAGGTTTTGTGGAATATTTCCCTGAGATTTTTTACCCTATTTTATGCATCTACATAGCAAAATGTCTTCGAAGGGTCCTGTGAGGAGCTTGACTCCTCGGATGAATACATGATTCTCTACTGAGCTGTGAAGTCATCACAGAATTCCAACAAATTGAGGAGTGCAAATGGATTCCCGGGGAAGCTGGTTAAAATGAAGCTGTCTGGGTCCCAAATACGGAGATTTGGATCCGTAGAACCTGGTGGTGATTCAAGAGCACCTGGACTCTGATTAGAGTAAGAGCTCATTTGATCTCAGCTCCACCCCTCACCCCAAAGGCCCAGTCAAATCCTTTATCTTTTCCTTGTTGCCACTTCTCTGAACACTGGACACCTCTCTTGTGCCTTTTTCATAGGCACACCAAACTGTCGTCGTAGTAGGTTTTACAAAAGTACACTCAAGGCATGACAGCAGTTGAATCCCACCGTCACTTGTACGTGAGACCGTCGCCAATTTCTTTCTCTTCTTTCTCGTCTATGCTCACCCCTCTTCCCCTTATCTCTTTGAGGGTGAAGGGGTCGAGCACCGGAGGTGAAGTGGGCTAGAGAAATGAAATACGTCAGTAGGCGACAAAAATGTCACTAATAAAAAAAAAATGACATCACCTGCAGGCAGGAGGAGAGGATGGTGGTGTGTGGAAGGGTCCCTTAGTGGGATGATAGGAGTTGGGATGACTAAGCATCTTCCTTGGGACAGGTGAGGTGACAACGAGGTGCTCTCCGAGGTTCTGAAAACACCCTGGGTTTGTGTGGGGACCTGGCCACCCTTACCGGTCCCTAGGTAGTCGTGGGTCCCCGAAGCTGAGAGCTAAAGCGGGACCTGGGTCAGCGTTCAGGGGAACAGCCGAGCCACCGAAGTCACCAGAGACTGTGACCAATGGCCGTCAGAGGACGCACCGTGCCAGGGCCGCTAGCGGTTCACCCACCCACCGCGCTCACACTCACCAGCGGGTCGATGTCGGTCGGGCGCGCCAGGAGGTAGCTGCACGTGGCGCAGTCCTGGCTGCATTCCGCCCGCGCGGTCGCCAGGAGCCCGGCGCCGAGCGCCAGCAGCCAGGTGCAGAGGGTCAGGAACCGCGCCATGGGCTGCGGGGAGAGAGGGGCGCCCGCTGCGAGCCTGCCCGAAAGCAAGCGGTCCGTTCCCTCGGGGAGACTCTCGCCGCCGGGACAGTCCCAGAGCCGGGAGTTGGCGGGACTAAGAGCGCAAAAGCTCCTCGGCACGTTCTTGCCCGGAGCCCCGCCTGCCGGGCCGATGCGGTTTCGAGAGGCCCCGGGAGGACGTCTCAGAGGACCGCCCGCTGCCCAGGATGGCACCGTCGCCCCGAGTCCCCGGGCTGCTCTGAGCATCTGACTGGGCGCATGCTGCCCCGGACAAGATGCTGCAGGGAAGAGCCAAGACCAAGGGCTCGAAAGCGGGAGCCTGGGGAGGCGTGACATTGACCCGGGTCACAGGCAGGAGGACAGTGGGGGGAACCCCATGCACAGAGACGCGCATCCATTCCAGCAGGCAGGCGGCCCCGAGGGCGCGCGGCCAGGGCGCCCGGGGCCAAGTTCACTCACGTGGATGCCGTTCCGAGCGCGCAGCCTGGTCGGAGAAGCGGAGTCCCCGCCGCGACGCTAGAAGGGAGAGGAGAAGGCAGGTGTCAGGGGCAGGGCGCGCGGGGTGGAAGCGGCCGGGGGCGCGGGACGGCGGGCGGGTGGCGGACGGGCGGGCTCCGGGCTCACCGTCGCGGTGGTCGGAGTGTCCCCGGGGCCGCGGGCTGCACTGCGGGTGTCAGAGCGCCGGCCTCGCCTCCCCTCGCGGTGCCCGGGCTGGCGCGGCGGCAGCCACTTTATAATTAGCCCCCCACCGCAGGAGGGGAGCGCGCCCCAATCGCCAGCGGGCTGCCGCTGACGCACGCCCTACGCCACCCCCGCCGACGCCGTCGCGGGAGGGGTTCGTCCGGGCGGGAGGGGTCCCCCGGGGGGAGGACGCGGGGCGGGAGGGCGCGGGCTGCTCCCCTCACGGCCCGGTGACAAACGGAGGTAATTAGGACATTGGGGATGATGGGGGGATGAGATCAAGTCTCCTCCGCCAGGAAGGGCACTAGGTGTGTGTGTGTGGGGACAGGGCCACCCTTACCGGGCGCACTCCCTGGGGAGGGGGGGTTCGGGCTCCGGAGGGAGCACCGAGGTGGGGCGTAAGGAAGGGCAGAGGGGCCGAGTTGGATTTCCAGAATGTCCTGGAGACCCTCCGAGCTAGTGAACCTGCCCCCCTCCTTTGCCTCCTCCTGGGGTGCGGTGGGCACTCAACACGACCGTCCTCCTTTATCCACCTGCATGTCCTGCCTTAGGCTCCGAGTTCCCGCTTGGTAGCAGCTCACAGCGTCAGACGCACATAGTAGGTGCGCAGTTAATGGCTAAAGGAAGGGATGGCTAAAGGAACATTTCCGGGAATCTTAAAATCTCGGGGGGCTGAGCTTTCCCCCTTTCTCGTTGGTGAGACCGCCTGCCAGGCGTGGACGCAGCCTCCCCTCCCCTCCTGGAACCCAGCACGCCGCCGGGACCGGGGAGAGGCGTGCGCTCCTGCCGCCGGGGCGGGGGGCGGGGGGCGCGCGCACTGACTCAGCTTCCCCGGAAGCCTTCCAGGCTGGGGACCGCTCTCTGCCTTTGGGTGCGGGGCCCAGGCGTCCCTGGGAGAGTTTGACGAGTTAAGACGGGGTGCCGGGGCGGCGGTGATAACATCGCGCCAGCACTGGAGTGACCAGGGAGGGATGAGGGACGCGGAACCCAGGGCATCCAAGGGCCTGGGGCGCGCGCGCATCCTCTGGGCTCAGAGGGGCCCAGAGCCAGCGGCGGAGGCGGGGCTGTCCACTGACACCCGCTCCGCCACTTCCTAGCTCGACGGAATATGGCCAAGAGGCAAGTTATTTATCTGGTCTGACCTCAGTTTTCCCATTTGGAAACAGGAACAAAAGCAATGTGCTGGAGATACGAGAATGCAATTATGGACGAACGCATTTAGCTTTGTGCCTGGCCCATAGCAAGCCCTAAAAACGTGTCAGCAACAATCTGTCATTCACCTACCTTTCCGGTTTGTCTGTCCTTTACCCATCATACATCTGTTCATCCATCCATCCATCCATCCATCCATCATCTTTGTATCTATCTATCCCTCCTGGCCCTGGAGAGAAACCACAGACAGGACCGAGCCCAGACACAGGGAAAGGGTCTCAGGGTTTTCCCAGCCAGAAGCGCCCACTGCAAAGGACTGACCAGGACTTCCACCTTCCCAGGGACCGGCTCGGGTGGCCCTGCAGTTCTCATTTCGGTCGCTAGAGGGCAGCACTCTCCTGCGGAGGTTCAGGTGCACCTGGGAACGGGGGGCTGGGGGTCTCAGCATGCGGGCTCCGAACAGGAACCCCGGGTGGCCACGGAGCCCCAAAGATGCACTACCTGCCTTCCCGGCGGGAAAGCGGAGCGCGGAGGTGCCGCGGCAGAACGCCCGGGAGAGTCTAAGACATTTTGCCAGGAAAGCATAGTTTTCCCTTGGACATTTTTTAAGCTCTTCGCATCCGATGGCTGATGGTGTCCTCTCCAGCTACCTCCCCGTCCCCAAAGGAAAGGAGAGCTGACATCTATACCCCCCCCCCCACTTGCTCCCCGTTGCTCAGACGTTGTAAAGGCAGCCTACTGCACTGCAGTACTCAGTAGTAACGGTGCCCAAATAAATCCTGCCTAACGTGAAAGAAAACATGCTCTCTCTGAGCACAGGCACACCTGGGATCACCTGAGAGCTTGAAACACATAATCAATAACCAGGGCAAGAGGCTGAGACGTGCGTGTGTGTGTGTGTGTGTGTGTGTGTGTGTGTGTGTGTGTGAGAGAGAGAGAGAGAGAGAGAGAGAGAGAGAGAGAGAGAGAGAGAGAGAGAGAAGAGAGCTGCAGAGAGCTGCTTCCTTAGGGTACACAGTAGTGCTGGACACAAAAAAGGCTCCCTCCGACCTTGGAAAAGTAGAAGCTTAAACGCTGAAAGGCGTCCGGGTGTAATTTATTTCCACCCCCATTCTGTAGGTGGCGAAAACCGAAGCTCAGACGGTCCAGGTGACATCCAAGTGACCTGCCCAGACAGTGGCAGAACCGGGTCCTTGGCACCTCCTCTCTGGCACCCACCTCAGGCCTGGTTTATTTCTGTGGGAGCAATCCAATTAATGGTTGCGCTGAATTCCTTTCTATTGGTGAATCTGCCTCGGTCTCAGGCTTATTGGGCAGGGGAGAGGGAGGGAGGGCTGGCTGTCCCCTAGGGGTAGTGCCCCAGTGACCCCTCAGCTAATTGGGACATAGTGGGTGTTGACTGGCCCAAGGAGCAGTGGTGGGCGGTGGAGCTTTTTGGTGGTAGAGCTAGTCAGTGAGGAATGTCTCCCCATTACCTGCTTCAGTCTACCCTAGGGGCGAAAGGCCATACATTTTTGGGCTCATTTCTTTGTATTTGAACGGTGGCTGTGGGTTGCAAGAAATTTACCTTTTCGTGATCCTTTAAATATGTATTGAGAACAAATGGATTTTGCAATTACTGCCTGGGGAAAAAAGCTGCTTTAGAAACGAGACTCAAAAAAAGGGAAGGGACTTTTTTTTTCTTAAAGCATTTAATCCAGACAATTCTGAGTCCCAGGTCAGAATCAAGACCTTGCCTTCTTCTGATCCCTGGGGCCCAAATTCTGTCAGATGAAAGGGATTCATTCCATAGTCCAAGAAACGTGGCTTTTAAAATCCCAGTGATAAGTGCTGTTTCATTTCATGCTTAGGTGTTCTGCGAGAGCCTTAGGAGGCATTTGAAAAGTCCTTCAGTGTTGTCTTTCTTCAACTCCAGGCTGGAAGATGCCTGAATTGAATAATGCCTTTCAGGGGTTCGTTCCTCTCCTCCTCCCCTTCCTGCCACCCAAATACACATACTTTATTATGGAGCCCAATTTCCTTCTGCCCTCTCTCCCTAACAGAGCAGTAGCGAGAACACAGCACTTTTGCAGTCTGGGGCTTGTGTAATGTTTCCGCATAAAAGCACCATGTTCTAAAATTTCCAGTGTTTGGAGTCAGGCCAGAGGCAGGGCAAACTTGCCTGTTTTCAGTTACAACCCAAAGTGTGCACATTGCCAGATAAGATTCTGTGAGCTGGGGATGTTACCGTGAAATATCACTTGATTCTTCTTTGAACTGGCTGAGAGCCCCCTAGCAGAGACTGGAAGTTGGTTGGAAGGAGCGTTTTTATGGTGTGATAAAT
>PVJN01011511.1:11321-54010 GCA_004026805.1 Lasiurus borealis
GAGAGAGAGAGAGAGAGAGAGAGAGAGAGAGAGAGAGAGAGAGAGAGAGAGAGGGGAAGGGAAACTAAACTGTATATCAAATGTATTGTTTATATACTATAAACTTAGAACTAAAATAGGGTTCCTCAAAGTGGCCTCCTGCTCTCAGGGGACAATAAATTTTAGTACTAAGCATAAGTAATTAGACCACGAATAAAGTAAGTTACAACATGACTCATTAGATTAAAAGGAGGATGGAACTGAGGACCCAACCAACATATGGATTATGCAGCAGCCTCACTTTTAAAAATGACTTTTGTAATTGCCTTGAGATAATTTAAAGCCATACCAGAGAACCAGTCATGTTAAAAAATTGTATTATCCTAGTCTATGTGGTTTAGTCTGTTGGAGCATTGTCCCAGGCACCAGAGGGTCTTGGGTTCTATTCCAGGTCAGGGCGTTGACCAGGTTGTGGGTTTGATATCTGGTGGGGGTGTGTATGGGATGCAACTTCGTGATGTTTCTCTCTCCCTCTTCCTTCCTCTCTCTATTATCAACAAAAAACATATCCTTGGGCGAGAATAAAAAAAAAAAAATTGCCTCCGGCCTGACCAGGTGGCTCAGTTCCCTGTAAGCCAAGGTTGTAGTTTTGATCCCCAGTCAGGGCACACGAAAGACTCAACCCATGTATGCATAAATAACTGGAACAACAGATCTCTCTCTGTCACCCCCCTCCTTTTCCACTTTCCTTCCTCTTTCTCTAAAATCAATAAAATAAAATAAAGTTATATTGCCTCTCTAGACTTGAACAATAACTTGACTTTGACTTTTTTAATTGTTTCCATGATCAAGTTCCAGATTCTACCCATAGGACTTGCAGAGAAGGAAATATATTAATTGAGTGAATGAAAATATTCTTTAAGGAAACAATTTTCACAACTGGGACTACACTAGAAGTTCTAAACAGGTTTTGAGCAACAATAAGTCACTGGAGCAAATGTGGTGACTCCAGGTTCCCAGCTTTTAGAAGGGACTCCTCTGTATATGCCTACAGCACAGAGCTTTTCAGTAATGGATTACTCAGTAAACTTGCTTTTACAAACTGTGCTCCTACTTGTAGCTCTATATTCCATAGCTCCCATGCTCAAGGGATGGACTAAAAAAATAAGAATGTTGTTAATAAAATTATATAGGAAATGAGCTAATCCTCCTCAGATGGCATTCATTTCCAAATCTAATTACTCTCTTGATGTCTATACTTCATTGTGTATAGACATAGAACCTAGACAAAACTATTTCTTCATATGTATGAACCTTACAAAAAAGTAACAAAATGCAATATTTTATGAGGGAAAACAATGATTTCAGTATTAAGAGTTTAGGAGAAGAAAATGGGGAAAATAAAAACAACCATATATAGATAATGTGTAGGTATCCAATTTATATTAATGGCACTTTTTACTGTGTTATGTTAAATTTGATTTTCCAAAGCAAATAATTTTTTCTCAGTTCTTGGGTTGTCATATTCCTGGCCTCTTATATTTGGAGATATGTTTTGGTTGCCTTAGTGGAGTGTTCAGATAATGAGAGCAAGTGAGTATTTTGATAATGGTTAAAGGAAATAGGCTCTTTAACTACCTGCTCTAGTGCTCTAAATTAAAAATTACAATGATAGACCAATTTATAACTGTAGGCAGCAAGCTATTTCACCGAAATGTAATAAGATGTAGCTAGAAAAGAGGATCTATAGATGGCACACAATCTTACCAATTGTTATTTTATTTGGGATATAGCATGGAGCATTAATCTCCAATGTTTCTGTGTGCAGCAGAGCAAATTAGGGGAGAAAACATGTAGTAGAGGTATTCGGACCAGGAGGTTCCATGGAAGGGCAGGGTTCCAACAAGTGGAAAAGATAGAGAGTCCTCAGGCAGGGCAGAGGCAGGAAGGAGTCTATTAATGAAAACAACTGTTGGGAGTGCAAGGCAGTATGACTGTTGGTTCTTAGTCCTCATACACCCTCATAAGTACAAAACTATTTATTTTCCTCTTATTTAAAAAAAAAATAGCACTTTTTAAAATAATGTAGTAATTCTCTTCCCTGCCCAACTTCAGCTCTCACTCTATCTTCAGAGTTCCGATTGTTGAAGGATGGTATACATTCTTTGTTGCCCCTTCTTCATCCCCTATGAATTCCTTCCTCACTGCCATGTGGCTTTTGTTCTTACTACTCCAGTGAGATCAGACTTGTAGTTCTGATATTACTTGTCATATCTGCAGTGTTGGACACCATTGTCCGTTCTCTCTTTCTAGGAGTTCTCAAAACATCTTCTCTACCTCTTTTGATTGTTCCTTCTTACTCTATTTCCTGGACCTTTCTTTCTCCATCTGTCCCTTAAATGGTAGTGTTCCCTATGGCTTTTTCCTGTGCTTCATCCCATCTTAAGTTACACATTGTGCTTGGAAAACTTACCCACTCCAGGACTTTACCTCTTTTATATATCAAGTATTCCTAAATCTCTGTCTTCAGCTCAGGCTTCTCCTACATGCTTTAGGTATCTCAAACTTTTGTGTGGAACTACTTTAAACATTGCTTTTTAAACTACGTCTTGCTCCTGTATTCACTCTCAGTGAATGGCAGACATCTGGAAATCATTCTTTTTAAATTTTAAAGGAAGCCATTGTAGTGGGTTAGTGACATCTTATTATTTTTAACTAGAGGCCCATGCATGACATTTGTGCACTGGGAGGGGGAGGCGGGGTCCCTCAGCTCAGCCTGTGCCTCTTGGGACCCCCAAGGGGTCTTTAACACTGCCATAGAGGTGGGGGAGGCTCCCATCACTGCTGCCGCACTTGCTAGTCATGAGCCTGGCTTCTGGCTGAGTGGTGTTACCCCTGTGGGAGAGCACTGATCATCAGGGGGCAGCTTCTGCATTGAGCGTCTGTCCCCTGGTGGTCAATGGGTGTCATAGCAACCGGTCTTTCTGCCTTTCGGTCTATTTGCATATATAGGATTTGTATTTCCCTGATCATTAATGATGTTGAGTGTCTTTTCACATTCTTTATGGTCATTCAGATCTTTTGTGATGTATCAATTCAAATATTTTGCCCATTTTTATTGGGTTGTTTATCTTTTTATGATTGAGTTGTTAGAGATCTTTATATATTCAGGCTACAAGTCTTTTATCATAAATTGTTATTGTAAATATTTTCATCTGGTGTTTAGCTTATCTTTTAATTTTTTAATCATGTCTTTTGAAGAGCAGATTTGTGTCTTATCAAAGAAATTGCCTACTCCAAGATTGTGAAGACACTCTCCTGTTTTCTTCTAGAAGTTTTACATTTTTTCTAAATATATTTCTTTAATGATTTCAGAGAGGAATGGAGAAAGAGAGAGATATAGGAACATCAATGATAAGAGAGTATCATTGATTGGCTGCCTCTGCATACCCACTACTGGGGATCGAGCCCACAACCCAAGCATGTGCCCTTGGTCAGAATTGAACTTGGACCCTTCAGTCTGCAGGCTGACACTCTATCCACTGAGCCAAGTCGGCTAAGGCTAGAAGTTTTACATTTTATTAACATATAAATTTTATTAACCAATGTCACCCCAATAAATTCAATTAAAAATGAATCTTAAAATTCTCCATTTTTTTTGGTAATTGTTTTGGCTATTATAGATTCTTTACATTTCCATAAAATTTTAGAATCAGTTCATCATTTTATTTAGAAAATCCTGCTAGGATTTTGATGGGACTGAATTACATTTGTAGGTCCATTTTGGGAGAATTGTCATCTTATCAACTGTATTTCCCAATCCAGGTGCCTCATACATCTCTCCATTTATTCAGTCTTCTTTAATATTTCTTAGCAATATTTTATAATTTTAAGTGTATATGTATTGTACATATTTTGGGAATTTTATTCTTAATCATTATATGCATTTTGATTTTTTAAAATGGTATTATTTCAAACTTCATTTTCCAATTATTTGCTATTAGTTCTGTTTTGTTTCTAATACAGAGGGGCAAACTCTTATAGGTACTAACTAATGTTGTTCTACTTTAGATTATAATTGATCATGCATTTCTCCTCTCTTGACCTGTAGGTGATTTCCTGTAGTATTCATTCCCCATGTGTAGCCAAAAGTACTTGTATATAAGAGGCAAATTCATTTTGGATTAGTTCTCAAAAGACCATGAAAAAGCACTCAGAATTTTAAAATCTTGGGACTCTCATAGCTTGAGCTGTGTCTGAAAGACAGAGTGAGATGATTTGACAGATACTTGACTGATTAGAAGAATGTGGATATTTTTTTATGCTTGATTGGCATTCAAATTATCCATTGTTCTCTTAACAAGATAAATGTCAAATCATATCCTTGCTTGTGTTATCTCAGGAGAGAAGACTAAAAGAGAAAAAGGAGAGGCAATGACTGATTACTGTTACTTTAGAATCAGTCATTGCCTCTCCTTTTTAAATCAGGACTATGACAACAATCACAGGGCAATCGAATCTCAAGGTTACAAGGAACCTTAGAGGCAGAAGGGATCCAAGAATTAGAGGTGTAGTTGGATCAGATGAGATATAACTTTCCTTGGTCATTGGACTAGATTATAGATTTATCTTAATTTTAAAAATCCATACTCTCTAGACAGATAAGGAATTTGTTATTTTGGTGAGTAGCACCACAATCTATTTTGAAGGCTCGAAAGTGGAGGTTCCAGGCCAAGTCTAAGTGCCTCTCCATGTTCTATTTGATTGATAGTGTTTCAAAATTAAAAAAAAAATCAATTTTAAAATTAAAACCGAAAACTAATTAATATTAGCAACTAATTATTCTGATTTGAAATTCATACTTTTTGTAGAAAAACCAAGATTTCTGGGTTCTCTTAAGTGGGACACCTATTAAATAAAAGTGCAGATTCCTAGGCCCAGGACTATATAGTCTATGACGGCGGTCTGCAGGGGCATTGTAACAACATCCCCAGCTGATTCTCCAGCAGCTGGGCAATCAGATCATACGTACTAGAGAAATAGTATCTACAAGAAAACCACAAATGGATGTGGCCTGGGCTAATGGCCTCACCTCTGGCCCCTAGAGCATGTGGCTGCACTTATTGTCCTGAAAGACATCTTGAAAGTCACACACACACACACACACACACACACACATACACACCACACACATACATACATACACACACTATACTCTCACACACCCTACATATACCATACACACATACCTGCCCCATATATACCCTCCACAGCACATATATACATAAAACAGCACACTACCCACATACACATACACCACATACACACACACACACACACACACACACACACACACACAGCACAAACCTACAAGCACACACGTGTGTATTTTGCCTTTTCATTTAAAATACAAGGAAAGCACTACTCATCATCAAGCAGCAGTATGTAAGAAGACAAAGTTATTTTTCCTAAGTTTCTTCAAGTCCTTAAAAAAAAGTGCTTTTTTTTTTAAAAAAAAAATGAGCCATCTTTGTACCCTTCCCAGAACCCTCTCTCTGCTGCAGGACAGACTCTATTGTTATAATGAGAAGAGAAGGCAGACTCCAACTATCCCTTTAAACTGTTTCTTTAAAATATCTTCAACAAATGCACAATCTTATTTCATATTGAATCTGTTTTGGGTTGAGGAGATTGAGTGATGCTATGTAGTAGATGAATGAAAAACCCCACACAGGATGAAATCATGCAGCCAGGAGGGAGGAGGCACAGTTTTGGAGCACTGGGTCAGAATCATGTGAATTCTTGTTAATTCTGGATCCTAGTCTAATTCTAGCTAACTGGATTCTAGTTAGTCCAGGTTCTGTTACTTGTGGCCTTGAGTAAGCTCATAAGCTCTTCATGCTGTATCTGTACAGGGCTACAACGGTAGTACCTCATTTATAGAATTGTTGTAAGGATTATAGTGGAAAATACTTACTATAGGGTGTGAAACACATTTCAAAATAGACAGTTGTTAGTTTTTATGAATTAGCAGAATGACGCATGATTTTCTCTACACTCCCTGCCCTATTGGTCTTCTACTGTAACCATTTCTTAGTGACCAGAAAAAGAGGAGAGAGCTAATAAAATAAGGCTGTAGAGGTTGGGGGGAGGAAGGAAGAGGAACATGAGGAGAGTGCAATGGGATCACTTGATGTAGCTTCTCCTCTCCTCTACCCTACCATGTCACCTACTAATAGTGTCCAACAATTATGTTCTTATTGGATGGGCCAGGTGGCCAGTTTTAATTTCTGTAATCTCCAAAGGTACAAACTGATCAGATTTACAACTTCTGCTTTTCATCCAAATAGACCTCAGCAGTAAACATTTAATTTCAGATGTCTCCAATATTAGGAGCAGCTCTGAACATAATCTTTTTTCTTTTCTGAATTCAGGAGCCGTAAGAACTGGCCAGAAGGAGGCCCTCAGACCCAGTTCTTTATAACAGATATTGCAAAATAGTGACCAGCACTTGGAACTTGGCCTGCAGATGTGTTTTGTTTGGCTCATATGGTATGTTTTAAAATTTGGAATCGGTGTCCAGCATCTCAGAATAAGAAAGCTTACATAAAAGTACGAATTTCCAGCCTATTTTGGAAATCAGGTCTGGTTCTCGTCCAGGCTCTCATTTGTGTTTGGATTTGTAGGCCAGAGCTGAGTGTGGCTGTCCTGGGAAGGACAGTAGGTCCTGTAGGTTTGGGGACTTTGGTGGGCTAGCTGTACACATTCTAATCTTCCTGAAGTTTTGAATTCTATTGCTGGCTCAATAAGCTTCATTAGTGCCTGATCTGAGAGTCAGTCTAGTAAGGATCTAAACTCTTTGGACTCCATTTACTCATTTGTTAAAGGAAGTAGAGTACTTCCATTCTAAAAATTATCCATCTAGCTATGAACACTGCATTTGACACGGGCAGAGATGTCAATGTCGTGCTTCATTTGTCAGTCCTTGTTTTCTTTCCTCTTTCTTGCCCATCTGTAAGCACTGAGCTACCGACATACATTCCCTCCTGGACCAAACCATAACCAGGCTCTGCTGGGCCCCCTTCTCCATTAGGCCTCCAGCTTGGCTGAACAAACACTGATATGGGTTCTCTCAGCTCAAAGCTGCATCTGCAAGATGACCATGCCTTCCTTCAATTGACTCCCCGAAGGATTTCCTATTTGTTGCAGCCAATATCTGAATAGTGCCCCTGTATCCTAGTCTCTGTGGGAGGGGAGGAGCTGAAATTGGATAAATGCTAGTTAGCAAACCCAGTTGGTTTCACATGGACCAACCCCTGACTATTTTTCCTATTTTTTGTAGTTTTTCACTTCTCTGATTCTGCAGAGCGCCTGCCCACTCCCATCTCTAAGTCCCCAGTCTCTCTTTAAAGGCCCAGTCACCTCTGCGCATACCAGGGTTGAGGTCAGTTCATGCTGGACTTTTCCTCCTCTTGCAATAGTGTATTGCTGATGAATATCTGTCTTTACCACTTTAACTAGTGTCTGGCTTTGTTTATCTTTGATATTGCTCATTCCCTGGTGGTTCAGAGCCAGAAAGTTTATGAGAAGTCCTTAGCTGACTCCCTACTGTAGTGTCCATTTTAATCATATTTCATTGTATTTGGGTTGTAGTATTTGCTACTAAATTCCATTTTTGTACCCGGAGAGAGTGGGCCCTCAGTAAGCATTTTGTTGAGAAAATAGATGAATTGGTAGGAAATTTGGCATTCTGACAGGCTATGGCATTTCAGGGAGTGAGAAATTGTAGTCCAAAAGTTAGATTTTCTTCCACACACTAAAAAACAAAAACAAAAACCACCACACACACAATCATCTTATGCCAAACACTCAAGGAAGTGTAATGAACAAGCCCAGAGGAGATCACTTCCCATTACATTGAATTGTCAAAATAAATGAGAAATTGTAGTTTACCATTAGGGTTCTCCCTTTTAATGCTGCTTAGAGTAAACTCTATTTTAGTAGCCTGTGTTTGGTGCAAATTAAAAATGTAAAATATGTAAGCAACAATGGAAAGACAGCTATGGCAGGGAAGTGATTTGAACTTTTAAATACTATAGCTTGTCCCTATAAAATGAATAAGTGATTTAAAAGGTATGGAAATTAGATAGAAATCTGATCCTATCATGGAATAGTGGTGGATTTTAATGACACTTTCATCCACTCATATCCAGTCCCTTGTGTAAGAGAGAATCAAATATAAAGACATATATATCCACTACCTTGATGCAATGTCCATACTAAATATTTCCATAGTTTCTCGTTTTAAGGTAACAAATTTGTCCCTATACCACTTTCATATTGTTTCTTATCTCTGCATGCAGAGCAAACCACTTTTGAAGTGTGTGGGTATTCTCATGCATATTTTTGTTTTATTTCTTCTTCTTGGGTTCCTAAAATAATGTGTTTTTAAAAATATATTTTTATTGATTTCAGAGATGAAAGCAGAGAGAGAAAGAGAAAGAGAGAGAGAGAGAGAGAGAGAGAGAGATCAATGATGAGAGATAACCATTGATCAATAGCCTCCTGCATGATCCCTACTAGGGATCGAGCCCACAATTTGAGCATATGCCCTTACCAGGAATCAAACCATGACCTCCTGATTCATAGGTCAACATTCAACCATATCAACTTCATGTATAACTTTTGACATTTATCATTATGTTTTTGAGATTTATCCATGTATTACTAGTTTAGTCATCTTATTTGTTTTATGGAATGATTAAGCCACAATTTATGATTCACCTTATTATGACATTAATTTATTTCATTACAAACTATGCTACAGTAAATGCTTTGAATGTATCTCTTTGCTCAGGTGTTCCCGAATTTCTTGAGAATTATACCTGCATTGGAATACTAGGGTATTAGAGTATGTGCCCCTTTAACTATATTAGTTAGTGGTGAATTGCTCTGAGAAGCAGTGTACCAATTTACTTTCCCATGGCAGTATTGAAAATTCCAGTTTCTCCACTTTTTCTCTCAAAACTTGTCAGATATTAAAATTTTATCAATATGATGGGTTGTTTTCCTTTACACTAGTCTGATACCAGGTGAGTTGTTTTTTGTTTTTGTATTTATTGATTATTTGGGCTTTCATTTCTCTCAATTGCCTATTCAGATCCTCTGACTATTTTCTATTGAGTGGTTTAATTTTTTATTTTCAGTATATGACAAACGAAGGGTTCCATATATATATATATATATATATATATATATATATATATATATATATATATATTTTTTTTTAAATATATTTTATTGATTTTTTACAAAGAGGAAAGGAGAGGGATAGAGAGTTAGAAACATCGATGAGAGAGAAACATCAATCAGCTGCCTCCTGGGGATGTGTCCACAACCAAGGTATGTGCCCCTGACCAGAATCAAACCTGGGACCTTTGAGTCCACAGGCCAACGCTCTATCCACTGAGCCAAACCGGTTTTGGCGGTTGCCTATATTTTGAACTTGATTATTTATTTGAAAATATTTTTAAGACTTATTTTATCCAGTGTTTTGTGTTTGGGGCAAGAAAAGGACCACTTTTATAGTAGTTGCTCTACCACATTGCTAGGAATCAACTCTGCACTTCAGTTTGAATTTCTTTTCCCAGTTAGATCATTTATGCATTTCAGGTTTGCTCATTATCTCTATCTTTATCGTCATGTGGAAACATTGCCCTGAAAATCAGAATCACTAAGTTTGCACAGGTTTCCCCCGGTTGTTGCATTCTTTTCTTTTCCTCCCTCATCAAATAGTTACTGTAAAAATACTGCAATAATCTGTAGATTTGACCCATTATGCATTTGGAGGTTAGAGGAGAACAAAACATTCTGATTTGAGTACAAGAAGGTATATCCACTTTACGTCTGAAGTGATATGTAGGAAGTATGTAGCATGCTTTGTTCCACAAGGATCTTAACCTAGTTGCAGAAGATAGAATTAAGAAAAAAAATAATTTTATAATAATGTGAGACAAAATGTAACCAAGTGCTACCCCATCGAGTAGTAAAGCAGTAAGTACACAGAGAAAGGGGACAACCCTGTGAGGGTAAGAGGCTGGGGAAGGCTCTTCAGGCGCCCGAGTCAGACTGAAGACACTGAAGGATTTGAATTGACAAAACAGGGGAACAGCCTCAGCAAAACCCGGCATGTGCATGGGAAAAAGGGCTCTGTAAAGGGGCCGACACCCCCCTTTAGCCACAGGAAGTAAACAGTACACGAGGAAACTACTTTTGCACAGAAAATAATTCAGTAACTCTCTGGAGGAGTACAGAAAGAGTACTTTTGCAGATGGATGAATTGGCAGCTCTGTTTTTGTTTGGTGAAACAGAAACCAACAGGCAAACATTTCATTTATTGATATTAACCCAGAAACAATTCCAACCATCATTTTAATTTTTCTATAGACACTCTGAGACACAATGAAGTGGATTTGTTCCTTACAAAGGACTTTAGAATGTATACTGACAATTCTGTTCCCTTCTGGGGTAAAATTTAGTACTTGTTTGGGAAACAAAATGTGAGAGGTATCCAGGCTGCGGAAACAGAAGGAGGAAGGTCACGGCAGTACTTGTCGGAGCTCTCTGGCTTTCTCGCATCATCCTTTCTCTGAGCTTCTTTTAAGGATGATCCATCTTTTACCATTCTTGGAAATTAATTTCCTCTCAAATTAAGTTAGTTATATTTGCATTCTTGAAGAAGTCTTAGTGTTGGGGGGAGGACATGCATTTGCTGTTTTCAGGCATGTGGATTAAAAAAACCAACATGCTTCCCACAAAGGGTTATGTCCATGATTTTCCTGCGGCTACCATTCATTTCTCTGTATTTCATACTGAAGCCAATGGGAGTTCCACATTCTTCCCTGGACTCTGTATAGGTCTCGTCATTCAAGGGCAAAAATTGCTGGCAAGCTATAATACACATGTTTATAATCACTGACATTTGCATTGCTATAACTAAAAGATGCATTCTTCCTAAACACGTATATTGAGGATGGTTAGAAAAATCTGTTTTGAGTTAAGCGCCCTCCCTTTGATATGTGTTTCCAATTGCTAACTGAATGCTGCTTTAATTTTGTTTGTAGGAAGCTGAACTGACACCAAGCAAAAGCAGCCTGTTGTCTGGACTGTGTTCTGCACTTGGCTCTCCCAGAAGTTGGTATCACCAACATTCAGAGATCTAGGAAGAAGCCATCCGTCAGAATTAAGAAAGATGCTGCTACTCTATTTTTTTCTATGTGCTTGCAAGTGGACCCAATTAGTAGGTAGAATGTACTTTTGTATAGGAATGGAAGAAATATTGATCTCAAACATGGGGCACCAGGGGACTAATGGCAGCCATAGAGCAATTGTATGGCAAACCTAATGGCCTTTCCTGCTTATGGATGGTCGGCTTTAAACAAACTCCCATGGGTGGGCTCAGCTTTCCTATCTCTTTTTTAGTATATCCTTCTTTCTCACACATATCTAATTTTTATTTTTTAATTTTTATTATTTATTTAGTTATTTATTTTAAAAAATTATTTTTAAATTTTGTTTTTATTTTTTTCCCTATTGCCCTCCCCCGGCCTTCCCCACCCCCCCAATACACATATCTGATTTTTAAAATTAACTTTTGCAATCATGTCTCTGGACTATTCTTCGCTCATCTTGCTGACTGCACACTCCTCCTGTCTGGGCCCACACATCCACCACCACCTTTTGGAGACTGCTCTCTTCACCACTGCCCATCTCACTGTCTCTATGCACAAGATATCTCCTACTAACTCCTTCTATATCAGAGCCGAGACACATCCCATTAGCCTCTTCTGGAGTTGGTTGTCAAAATCTATTTTCCACTTTCCTCGTTCTCCTTCCAATGCTACTCTTACAGCTTATCTGGTGGATTGTTCTTTGTTATATTTTAATTTTTTTTAATACAAAAGAATTACCTTCTTGTTCATAAAATTTCCAACTACATAATATATGTAGAGGGAAGAAGTCCTATTTAGTACTCACCTCCTAGTCCTGGTTTTGTTGAGTGTTGTGGGTTATGCCTTCCATATATTTTTCTGAATATATAATTTGTTTTTTAAAACAAATGGGATTATATTGTACATGTCATTTTGCATTTTTAGTAGTGAAAATATTAGTGATCTTTTCACTTTAATAAACATGTAGATCTTCTTTCTTTTAAACAGCTATATATTACTCTACAGAATTAATATACCATAATTTTTAAACCATTCTCTTCCATTGACAGATACTTAGCCAATTTTCAACAACTGTGATAACAACAATTATATATTTATCTCTTTTTTTGCATATGTACACGAACTTATCTTGTGTCAAAAACAAAAATAAAATTGAATTGTTGAGGCAAAGAGTACTAAAGCTTGTTTACAGGTTCGGCCAAGCTGCCTTTCTAGGAAGTAGCTGAACCAATATATTCTCCTAACAATGGTAAATGAGATGAATCATCTCCCAACATCCATTTGTGCCAAGGTGTTAGATAAAGATATTCATTAAGTTAACTTGCATTTTCTGATTTCATGAGCAGTTCTACAGGTTTGTTGTTGTTTTTTTTTTTGTGTGTGTGTGTGTGTGTGTGTTTATTGGCCATTTAAATAGTCTCTTTGGTACATTTCTGGTTTATTTATTGCCAATGGTGGTCATTTTTTTTATTGCTATCTGTGAGGAGTGGAGAGATTAACACAGGAATTAAGTTATTTGGCATTGTTTTTTCTCTTTGCCCTTTCTTAGTGAAGTCTTTAGCATGGAAATATTGGAGTTTTTGCAGCACTGCCATCTAGATCTCCCTACCATCTAAAAACAAAACAAAATAAAATAAAAATGTAGATATTGAGAAAAAAATTAAGACCTCACTTGGGATAGTTGGTTTTGCTCTGTAATTGGGACAGTAAGTCTCCAGAAGAGTTTCTTGGAATCACTTGAGTTTTAATGAGGTCAAAAATAATCAGGACACTGAAATTGACACCCCCACTGTCATAAATAAAGAATAGATAGTTCTAATTATTAGTAAGTAAATAGACTGACAATTCTTTGTCATACAGCTAAGAATCTTCCTACTTCTCATCCAAAAATATTTTTCTTAATTATATTTTACCTGACCTATTTTGTAGCTACTTTTATTATGCTCAATATTATAAATTAAAATAAATCTACCTTAAGCTCTTAACTGAGATCTATAGTAAAAAAAATCCTTTCATATTAGTTTGTTCTTTGATTCATAGCATAATATTGGAAAGATGACTTATATAGTTAGTCATTCTCTACACAGTCATATGCAAGGGATATGGGATAACATTGGACCATTATCAGAAAGAAGCCATGGTTTCTCTTTCTCTAATTTGAAAGTGAGCCTCAACTCCAAGGCAAGAGAAAAAAGTAAAGAATGCCCCTGACATCTCTATCCCCATCCATATTGAAATAGAAGAAAGTAGAAATAAAATGTTGATTTTTCTGGTTTTACTTTTAATTATTTAATTGAACAATCCACTTACCATATGTTGATTATTATGTGTGAAGTACTGTATTTTCTCTGTAAAACCCAATTCTGACTTAAGTGTCAGTCATCATGTCTGGATAGCAAGTTCACTAGAAGAATACTTTGATGCATTCCATAGCTTGGAATAGACTCATCAATAATTGGTAGTCACTAAATATTTTGTGTCATTGAGGCCACTGAGGTTCCTAGCATTTTGGTTGCCATATCCTCTTTTGCTTACAGCACTTCTGCTACTACATCAACAAAATCCAGGGTTTAGGCTTACAGATTGGACTATAATCAACCTGTTGGGCTTGGGGTTACCATATCTCTTCAAAGGGCCTGAAGCAGGAGGGCAGGCAGAAAGCAGGGGTCAGCATCAACTCAGAAGAGTGAATGACAGCTGGAATGAACTCAGACCCTCGGCTCACAGAGGCTGCCATTGCCAACTCTGAGCCAAGCTACCTTCCTGTTTTATTTTTTTCTTGACTTTCTTGGTCAGGATTTCTTGGTTCCTATGTTAGGTGTCCTTCAGGTTCTCTTGGCTCTATGATTCAGGTGCTGAGACTTACTTATTAGCCCTTTCTATTTTCTGCCTGTATGTATAAATTAAATATCTTGGTACTTCTCTTTTTGTAGCTTGGCTCATTTGGAAGAAAAAAAGCTAAGAAATCTAACTGATTGTCTTGGTCTGGTACTAATCTGGGTAACACTGAGCAAATTGTGTTACCATGGACCTTTCTGTTTCTGGGGTTCACATTTAAAAGTGATATTGATTTGTTGAATGATTAATGAACCTGAACAATATGCTAGATACTACCTGGAGCATCTTCATGAAGGATTTACTCTCCTAAGCATTTGAAACAGTTGCAACAGGATGAGAGCTTAGGATCAGGGAGGCTGACCTCTGAGAACCAGGCCACATATTGTCTACTATAAACTTAGGACACTCTGAGGCCAGCATTATTAGAAATCAAATTTCAGTTCAAGCTCTTGGATATTGAGATGCAGAGAAGGACAATTCCGACTTGCTTACATTTAGATGTTTAGTGTCTGATCAAGGATGGGAACCCAGTGTCCACATTGCTTCTTGCCTGTGATTTAAAATCATTTTGGAGTCATGTAGCCCTAACAATGAAAATTATTGCATAATGCAGCCTCTTATTCAACTGCCACATTTTTGTGTGAAGACTTTCATTCATACAGATTTAAAAACAGTTGGAAAATAAACCTTCATCTGAAGAATATCAGCTTTAACCATTATCAACATTTTGCCTTTTTGTTTCATCTATTCTCCTTTTTAAATTGCTAAGTATTTAAAAACAAATTCAAGACCATGTCCTACAAATACTTTTGTATGTATTTCTAATAGTTATGAAATATCATTATTACACTTAGTAAAATTAATAATAATTTCTCAAGATTACCCAAAACTCAGCTATATTCAGTTTTTTCTCATATTTCTCAAAAATGACTTTTAATACTTTTTCTTTTGAAATTGGAATCAAAATAAGGAAACTTCATTCAATTTGATGGGTAATGTATTGTAAATATTATATTTAACAATCCTCATTATTATTTTTTTCTGCTATTTATGAGTTTTAAAAAATCAAGTAATTTTTTCTGTAAAATTTGTAATATCATAGACTCAGCCAAATACATCCTTGAGTTGTGGTTTAACATACCTCTCTATTCCATATATATATTTTTTTGTAAACTAGCAGATAAATCTATAGGTTCTATTTAATGCAACTTTGTTTTATTGAGCAAGCATGTCATAAATATGGTATTGTGTACTTTCAAAATCATTGCATTATGTGACAATAACACCTAGTTATTTCACTTCTTGTGATGTTCAAATTGACTGATGAATTTAGATATTGAAAGTCAAATTCATTCATTGTAAAATTTCCCATCAACTTCTTACCTAAGAGTTTTAACAACCTTTGCCCAAAACAATTATTTCATTAATGATCATAAAGTTGTGATTTCCAATTCTGTCATATTTTTGTACATTAATTAATTGGAACTCATATATAAAAGCTCTTTTCTCATCAACTATATAAAATATAATGTATACAAAAAAGGCAAGATAAATGCCTGTATTTTTAATTTTCAGAATAATAAATTAGTCTAGCAATAGTGTCCAATAAAGCATTATCATTTTGGAATTTTAAGAACTCACTTTTACATATTGGATGTTTTTCTAACAATACATTAATGTTTTTGGTGTTCAAATGTTAATGGCAAGCAAAATCTCCTTCAAGTTAGTCGTGTGTTTAGCACAACCAGCTGTAGCTTCCTTTACTTCTGGCACAAGAAGATGTCTCAGACTCATGTTGTACATATCCTGTCCTAAACCTGAAGTTGGCCAATTTTCCAAGAAGTTCTAATTCATATTAGTGATAAATATTACTTAAAAACCATTATTTGGTCATTGCAGTTGTTCTTGCCTCCAGACTTTTCAGTAAACATAAATTATGATGATATCACTCATTTACATCATAGATTATTTTTTTTTAATTTATAATTTTTGAGTTTATGTTTGTATCTCTCTGTTTTATACACTGACAATGTTGGTATCTGCTGATGGCATAGCTCATTCAGAATCCTATACAGCACTCACCATAGTGGAGACTGGGAACTCTGATCAGACTTCTGGGGAATTGTGACTCAAGCTTCTCCTATTCTGGGTGCTTACTTCTACATTGCACACACAATAGGTACTCAATTCTTTGTTGAATTGAAGTCCAAATATGTTCTTAAAGCCACTGATTTTTTTGAGGCCCAGGGAGATAGAGGTCATAAAGTTCAGGAATTCCAATGAATCACCGCTGAAAAGACCAAGGCCAAGTTGTTTAAGAATTGTGAATAGGACTAATGGAAAGGAAAATATAGAATCAAAACATAAACCACATCCACACAATAAATGACTTTATGAATGCCAAGAGATAGCCAGCTTCAAAAATCATATCAACTCTGTTAGAGCTGCCTCTTTTATATCTAACAGGAAGAGGAAGGAAGAGAGAAAGGGGAAGTAGCTTGTTTATGATGGGGCAGTCTTCCTCTACTGGGAGTGAGGGGCTGCTGGCAGGAGAAAAGTGGGTGCAGATTATCCTTGCCTTTGAGACAGCTTTGCTCTCCACTTCTCAAAGTACTGACAGCAAGTTACTCAAACTTGAGCAATTGTGGGGACAGGGGCAGGAAAGTTTTATTCTCTGTGTCCCACAAGTCTCCAATGGTTATCTGACAAGCCACCATGAAGATAAACCTGTGATTGAATGGCACATGTTCCTCATAGCCGCACATTTTCATAAGCCCATGTTTATTTCTAATAATGAGTTCTCTGCTGTTTATTGAAAAATATAATAATTAAGGAAAAACTTTGGAGAAGACTGGCCATGCATTTCTTTGCTTTTGTTCTTTAGAAAGCAATACAGTATTTGATGAAACATTCCTGGTTGCCTGTCAACATTTCCCCTTGGAATTACAATTAATTCAGCTTAGCATAACTCCACAAATATTTATTGCCTATTTATCTGTAGAATAATTATCTACACTAAGAAAAGAGTAAGATGCAAATTGACCATACTTTCGTGATGCCCACCAGCCAATCAGGAGTGAATATGCAAATTAATCCAACAAAGATGGTGGGTTAACTTGCATACACAGGCACTGAGTGGTCGGGGGGCATTTCGCACTGCCCAAGCTGCTCCGGGCCTCTGGGCAGTGTGGGAAAGTGAAAAGGTGGCTCTGACTGGAGCAAAAGTGGTGCCAGCAGCCAGGGGAAGGAAGGCCATTTTTTTTCCTTTTTTTTTTTTTAACATATTTTATTGATTTTTTACAGAGGGCAAGGGAGAGGGATAGAGATTTAGAACATAGATGAGAGAGAGAGACATTGATCAGCCACCTCCTGCATGCTCCCTACAGGATGTGCCTATGACCAAGATACTTGCCCCTAACCAGTATCGAACCTGGGACCTTTCAGTCCGCAGGCTGATGCTCTATCCACTGAGCCAAATCAGCCCCAGCGGAAGGCCCATTCTTGCATGAATCTTCATGCATTGGGCCCCTAATAATGCCATAAGTGTCCTGTGGTAAGCAACTAGTGAGAATTTTAACCTGTAAATAACCAACAATTTGAGAGCATATTTTGTGTCACCCTTGTGTTGATAAAATGACCTGATAAAAAATGCACCTTGATATACTTCTATATTTTGGACAAGCACAGGCATTACTACTTCAGTCCTGACTAACTTTCTGGGGAGCTGCAACATGTCCTGGCAAAGGGCAGCCTGCAAAACATCTGCTTGGATTTCAGCTTTGTCTTTGAAATAATAGCCTGACCATGTTTCCAATGAACACGTCTAGAGTTAGTGCCAATTTCCCTTTGTACTGTGCATCTTTTACTACAAAGACAAAGCGTTAACTTTAAAAATGAGAAAACCTCTCTATGAGAACATTTACCAAACCATCTGTACAGAGGAATGGGTATGGCATCTCCAACTAAGATCTCCGTGCACTTACTAAAAATCAAGTTGCAGATGAAGCTAAAAAAAAAAATGCCCAGCCGAAACTGGTTTGGCTCAGTGGATAGAGCGTCCGGATGCCTGGGGACTGAAAGGTCCCATGTTCAATTCCAGTCAAGGGCATGTACCTTGGTTGCGGGCACATCCCCAATAGGAACGTGCAGGAAGCGGCTGATCGATGTCTCTCTCTCATAGATGTTTCTGGCTTTCTATCCCTTTCACTTCCTCTCTGTGAAAAAAAAAAAAATGCCCAAAGCCAGTTGGAATTTTCTTCCATCGGAAGTTACTTCTCCCAGGCCTGGGTGTGATGGAATAGCCACCCAGTGGGCGCCTTCTCCATCCTGTATCAGTAACAAGGCCCTCTAGGCTCCTCGTTATAGAACTGTTAAATTGCATATTTGTGTACTGTCTCTTTACATCCGAATTGTGCCATATCAACTTGTGCATAGCAGCCCCCTAAAGTACACCCCTGTTAAGCCTAGAATAATAAGTCGATAAAAAGAGAGAATAAAATCACAGATACTGCTGGGAAAATGTTTACATTAGCTGAAAGAAAAGCCCCATTTCACTTTTATGACAAAAAAACCCAGTCCCTTGTAGGCATCGAATTCCTAAAGGCGTCTGATGATAGCTGACGGAGCGTGTCTCAGACACATGCTGTTCTAGGTGGCAAAGGAGGAAGGCAGGGTAATTTTACCTTTCATCAGGGAAGTCAGAGGGAATGAATAAATTATACGGCGGCGGTGCCGTGGAGCTGTGGGAACTACTTTGTGCAACCCCCGACCAGTGTGACAACATTTGTAATGTTTTGCCTCTTGCTGCACAGACGCCCTAGGGATGAATTTTTGATGGTTTACAATGAGCCCTAGGAGGCGATCAGAAAAGATGGTCAAAATATGATATGACTACTTATAATATAGCTTTTTTTAAAACAAGTGTTTTAGAAGAAAAGTCTGTTTGGGCTTCTCATGCCACAGGCCTGCCTGGGTTTCACCCCTCACGGGAAAAGGCCTGCTGCTTGCTCCCACCCCCGCCTGTGCTCCTGCTGCGATCATCCATCCAAGCCTGCAACGTGCCCGCAGCTTCCAATCACTGGTTTCTTTGTTGCTGCTGCGGTGGGGTGAAGGCATATGATGGCATTTGGAGGAGAATAAACAACTGCTGTAAGAGGCCAAGATGGCAAACGCTGGCGAGTGGGATCGATGAAAAGCAAACATGGGTAATGATCAGTGAAGAAAATAAAGCCTTTATTTCTTGACTGCTGAGAATGATGCCATCCAGCAGGCTGTTCTTTCATTTCGCTGTTCGGGCTGAGTCCAAGTACACCTAGAGCGGGAGGCATAACACCATGGAAAGACTCTGTGCTTGAGAACAGAAGACAGTCTTACGTTACAAATACACCTGGGTGGGAAACATCAGCCTATCCATGTTTTAGGGGCTTTTATTTTCCAGTTTTCCTTTGGTTCCCATACAAACCCTCCTTCCTCTTTGTTTTCATTGGCCAAAAGACAGGGCCCCGGACAGGAGTTTTTGGAAAAGCCTAGAGAGACCCTGGGGGAAGGAGGGAGGAATTCCCACTGAGCTGGCGGCAGCTGGCGGTGCCCACGGCGCTATGCCTGTCGGTTCGATCTCACGCTCTGGCTAATGGGCATCGCATCATCCAGGATGCGTTTTCTGGAATTGCCTTAATGGCTGTGGATAATATGTTGAAAGGCCCAACACCTGATCTTCCATTAATAGACCTGGCCATTTTTGCTTTTAAATGTCCAAAAAAGCCGATTATCCTGAAAATCTCCAATTAAGTGTACCGGGTTGAATTAGAGAGGTGGATATTTCAGGAACGTCCCCTTGGTTTCTAAATTGTCCAGCTGAGGTAGGATGTTCACCGTGAAAACATCTCCTTTTGGCCTTTTGTACTTGATCCCATTTCTACTTGGCAATGTCTCTCACCCTCGGCAACCAAAGGAGAGGTCCTGTGTGGCATGCCACCTCCTGAGAGGAACTAAGCAATATCTTCCCACTGTCCTTACCACACAGAGAAATGATACCTTGTTGCTTTCTGTTTGCTGGTACAGTGCCACTGGAATGCAGACCACATGATTTCTGCTCCAGTGAGTCATTGGGGGCGGGTGGGGGGTAGAGGGAGGGGGCAGGATTTGTCTCATTCTTGATCCATACCTACTACTCGCTGTGGCCATCTGCAGAAATGGATGCCCTCATAAGGAGCCTGGAAACCTCAGGTTTAGGTACAAAATAAACAAGAAATGTGCAGTAATAATCTTAGTGGTGAAGAGGCTGAGGGAAAGAAACAACCATGGAAACATTTTTAATAAGTGACTTTTCTAGCTTTCAAACCATGTTTAGGAACATCTGCTGACCAGCCAGTGTGTAGGACTTAAGGAAACCAGCTCAGCCTTGCCATTGGCCAGTTTCTGAATTTATCTGATTTAGGAATTGCTCTGGGAGGTAAAAATTTTAAAACATTTCCATAGATTTTTGTATATCTTTATTTTTCCTTGTATCTGTTGTAGCCACTGGTGGCTCCACTGGTGGAATATTAGAGGGGCGAGGTGGTGATGAGAATACTGTTAAATATTTGGGTTTTTGCCTATCTGCCCAGAAGAGTAGAAATTAATTTACATTTATTTTCTATGAGCAAGGTTGAGCATGTTTTTATATGTGTAAGGGCCATTTGCATTTTTTCCCTAAGATTTTTTAAAATTGTTACCTCCTGTCCATTTTTCCTCAATAGATTGCTGGTCTTGTTCTCTACTTCTCAAAGCTCAGTTTAGATGAGCAATATTATCTTTTTAATCTGTGCTCATGATATATGCTGCAATTTTATTTTTCCAGTTTGTCATTTGTCTTGTACTTTGTTATTGCTCATGTGTTTTAAGTTTGAAGTATTTAAAATGATCAATACCTTCATTTTGAATTGCGATTAAGAGTTTTGTGCATTTTGAAATAATGAAGTAACTCACTCCTTTTCTCCTCATACTTGTGCAGTTTTATTTCCTAATTTAAATTTCTAACCTACTTGGAATTTTCCTGGTGTCTGTTTTAAGAAATAGACCCTATTTTATTATTTACTATAATACTATTCAGTTATGCCAATAACACTTTATTAAGGGATCCATCCCTCTCCCACAGATTTGAGATTTTGCTTTTCCTGCATACTAAATTTCCACATGCAACTATGTCTGAGTTTTCTATTTTATTCCCTTAGTCTTCCTGTGTATTCATGAACCAGTATCATGGGCCTGCCTATGGCACTCTGACATCATGCTGTTTTAATAATATAGGCTTTATGCCTGGCTGGCACAGCTTGATAGTTGAGTGTCAACCTATGAACAAAGAGGTCATGGTTTGATTCCCTGTCAGGGCATGTGTCCAGGTTGTGGGCTTGATTCCCAGTGTGAGGTGTATAGGAGGCAGTTGATCAATGATTCTCTCTCATCATCGATGTTTCTAAGTCTTGTTCCGTCTCTCTTCCTCTCTGAAATCAATAAAAATATTTAATTATATAGGATTTATTGGTATAATTTGCACTGCAATAATGATTAAACTATTTTATAGAAATTCTATAGAAATAGTGGCAGAAATTGTTTCCCACTCCACCTGAACCACTGTGCTCCTTTTCCATGGTTTCTGTAGTTATTCTTGCTTGTTTTTCCTTTCAAATGAACTTTATACCTATCTAGTCTAGCTACAGAAAAAATGTCCTGATATTGAGATAGGATTAATCTTGTAAATTGGCCAAAGGAGGATTGACATCTTTGCAACACTGTTTTGCTACCAAAGCATACTGCTTGTCTTTCCATTTTCCAGTAAGCTTTGTAATTATGGTTTTCTTCACATAGGTATTATACACTGAGTGGCCAGATTATTATAATCTCTGAATGCATAATAATCTGGCCACTCAATATATATATATATATATATATATATATATATATATATATATATATATATGTAGAGAGAGAGAGAGAGAGAGAGAGAATTCATGCATAAATTCATGCATGGGTGGGGTCTGGCCAGCCTGGCCAGGGGAGGGGACATGGGTGGTTGGCTTGCCTGTTGGTCAAACTCCTGGTTGAGGGAACAATTTGCATATTAGCCTTTTATTACATAGGATATACACTGAGTGGCCAGATTATTATGCATTCAGAGGTCATAATAATCTGGCCACTCAATGTATATTTCTTAATCTTAAATTTATGCCCAATATTTAAAAAATGCAAATAGAGGATTCTTTTCCATTACATATTTTTATTTTTTATATGAAGACTATTTTTTAAAATATCAACTTAAAACTATTGTGCTAAATTATCTTATTGTTTTGCAGGGGTTCCCATGGATTTGTTTTTTTAGGGGAATATTTTTTAATTCTTATGCCACAATCTGCTTTTTCTTATTTCATTAGTTTGACCCACATCACCAACACAGTGTTCAATAGTAGCTCCATTGTTGTATAGAAAGCTATATACAAAGAATAAAGTTGATTGGGTAACGCTTTATTCTTCATTTCACTTTTTCTCTCCTTCTCATAGAGATGGTAGTGAATAGCACAATTTCCAATGTTTAGCACCAGCAACACAAAGGTCATTTAGAAAACTGGATAATTTTATAATTAGAAATTCAGACCCTCAAATGTCTATGCTTCACATGAGAGGTATCATTTAACTGCCAACATTTAAATGTTTCATTTATTTGGCAGCTGCTGAGATAATAGCTCTCTTAATTATTTAAACTACATGTTTAAAGAAAATTTTAAATTTTCTTTTCATCATTATCACTTATGACATTCTATAGGATTAATATTTAGTTGTTTCCCATCCTCTGAAAGCAGATTTGCTCAGAGAATAGGACTTCACAAGGGGTCAACATTATACTCCAGATAAATAAACCCACGATCAATTTATTGAAGTAATTCAAGATATCAAAAGCAGCAATTATGGCTACCATAAGCTTTATCCATTTTAAACACAAAAGGAAATAGTTTATCTTATTATGTTTTTTTAAATTTACATTTTAAAACTATTTTATTTTATTGTTTAAAGTATTACAAATAGTAGTACATATGTCTCCTTTTTTCCTCATTGACCTCCCACCTTGGATCTCTGCCCCCGCTCCACCCTGCACTTGTCCTCACCCTCCCACCCCCATTTAGGCTTATATGCATGCATATATGTCCTTCGTTTGATCTCTTATCTCACTTCAACCCTTCCCTGCCTTCCCGCTGTAGTTTGACAGTCTGTTTGATGCTTCTTTGCCTCTGCATCTATTTTTGTTCATTAGTTTATAATGTTCTTTATATTCCACAAATAAGTGAGATCATGTGGTATTTATCTTTCACTGACTGGCTTATTTCCCTTAGCATAATATTCTCTAGTTCCATCCATGCTGTTGCAAATGGTAAGAATTCCTCCTTTTTTTTTTTTTTTTTTACAGCAGCGTAGCATCCCATTGTGTAGATGTACCCGTTTTCTAATCCACTCATCTGCTGATGGGCATTTAGGCTATTTACAAATCTTAGCTATTGTAAATTGTGCTGTTATGAACACAGGGGTTCATATATTCTTTCTGATCGGTATTTTTGTTTTTTTGGATATATTCCTAGAAGTGGTATTACTAGGGCCTTTTATAGCTCTTAAATGTCTTTTATTCAGTGATCTCCTGCCACCCTTTTTTATTTTTATTTTTTTTTTAATTTAGGTAAAATTGGTATTTCCCTTAGGGAAATATAAATTGGTACAGTTACAATGGGAAACAATATAAAGATTCCTCAAAAAACTTAGACTTAGAATTACCATATGATCCACCTCTTCCATTTCTGGGTATTTACTCAAAGAATATGAAAACACTAATTTGAAAAGATATATGCACTCCTATGTTCATTGAAGCATTATTTACCATAGCCACGATATGAAAATATTCTGTGACCATTGATGGATCAATGAATAAAGAAGATGTGGTATATATGGAATACTACTCAGGCACACAAAGGAATGAAATATTACTCTTTGCAACAACATGGATGGAGTTGAGGGAATTATATTAAGTGAAAAAAACCAAACAGAGAAAGACATATAATGTATGCTTTTACTCATATGTGGAATCTAAAAAAGCAAAGCAAATGAACAAACAAAACAAAACAAACTCATACGTGGTACATTTACACTATGGAATACTATGCAGCAGTAAAAAAGAAGAATATCTTACCTTTTGAGACAGCATGGAGGTACCTGGAGAATATTATGCTAAGTGGAATAAGCCAGTCAGAGAAAGATAAGTATCATCTGATCTCACTCATATGTGTAATCCAATGAAATAAATAAATGATGAACAAAATAGATCCAGAGACATAGAAGCATGGAACACACTGTCGAATCTCAGAGAAGGTGTGGGTGGGTAGGTGGGAAGAGATCAACCAAAGAACTTGTATGCATATATGCATAACCCATAGACACAGATAATAGTGTGGTGAAGGCCTGGAGTGGGGAATGGGCTAGAAGGGGTCAATGGAGAAAAAAGGGGCAATTAAATACTTCAACAATAAAGATTAAAATAAAACAACTGGAAAATAAACAAACTCATAGATAGAGAGAACAGATTGATAATTATCAGAGGGGATGTGGGGTTTTAATGTGGACAAATGGAAGAGATCAATTGTATGGTGATAGATGCTAACTAGACTTTCAGAGATCACTTTTTAATGTTTACAGATGTCAGTTTACAATGTTGTATGCCTGAAATTTACATAATCTATAATAATAAAAGCATACTATCCTAATTAGACCAGATAGCTAGACAACCTTCCCGACAAAGCCAGGGCTGTGAGGGTCGAGGCAAAGCACCGCAGCTGTGAGGGCTGCGCCCTTTGCACAAATTTCGTGCATCTTGGCCTCTAGTATTATATATAAATCTTACAAAGATGTTTCATTTGAGTCATTTTTTTTTTTGCCAGCATAAGAGAAAGAATTAGTAAAAGACTTGGACAAGAAAATCTTCTTATATCTCTGCCTAAGTCAGAGAGCCATTTTTTCTAGTTTTCCTAACATTTATGTAGGGCTCATAAAGTATTAGGTCCAATATTGAGATTTTTAAACTGAGGCTGTAACTTGCTCAAAGTTATACAGCTCAAGAGAAGTGGAGATGGGATTAAAATTCAGAGCTGTTGGACTCTAAAATGCTTCCTGGCTGGCCCAAGTATTCTAATATATGGCTCATGGTTTGGATATAAACATACACTGACAATGAGTATCTCTGAGCATGGTTTTCTAGGGTATGTAGGTTTCATAGTTGCTGCAAAAATAATTGCCAAGAATCTCCAAATAATCATTGACATTAGCATTATTAAATGTTCAATCAAATTTAAGAAGCCATGTGGCCACGTGGCTTTGTCACATCTGCTAACCCTATTACCCCAACAAATTGGATTTTAATCCCTTGATGAAGACATTCAAATGAGAAAATTGTCCTAATTTAAAAAAAAAAGTCATATTTTAGTATTCTGCTTTTTGGTGCCCAACTCAGTACCGTGGCTGAAACAGACACACAAATAAATGCTTGATTTTTATTTTATTTGAACACAGCTACACAGCAAGCTTTGAGGGGCCACCTTATCCAACAGGATTTTCTATTTGCTCTGGGATAGAGATGATCCCTTAGGGTTTAGGCCTTTGTCAGCTTACATTTTTGTTCTCACCTACATGGTCATGATAGCAGCAAATGAATAGTCACTGAGCACTCAATATGTGTCACGTTCCTCTGGAATATCATTATATTAGACCTCATTAACTCTTTGAAATATAAAGCACAATTACTATCCCATTATTCAGAAGAGAAAGTGAAGATTTACGTATCAGGTCCAAGGTAACTCAGCCAGACAGTTGCAGAGCCTGGGATTAGCTGTTGAATCCTCACTTTCACTCTCATGCTATGTCTCTGGCTTGACCACAATCTGTTTTTGAAAACTTCCAACAGAACAGCAACAACCATGATGTTTTTATGGCTTCTCTTTCTTCTTCCACCTGAATTATTTAGAATAAAGCTTTAGGGGAAAAAAACAGAAGCCTAAAGAATGAGCTGCTGCTGCCATTTATAAAGAATGAACTTCACATACCTGTCATACTCTTTTCCATATTAAAAGCAGGGTTATTTTTAATATTCTTATAAAAACGTTAGATGATTTTAAAAGTGTTATGCATAAAGACAATAAGAATGTTTAAATGAAATCTTTTCTTTTTCATTAGCAAGTATTCACTGATGTGTCAAATCTTGATATAACCTAATTTGTCTTCTTTCAACTTTACTTTTAGTTTTCTGATTCCAATTTTTCAAAAGTTGACAGACATCATGTTATTGTCACTAGTTTCTCCCACTCAGCTTTCAAAGGCTCATTGTTCTGAGGAAGAAATCGTCATCTCCCTGTCCCCTGCACGGGTTCAGTTTGAGCAAGTGTGGTAGATTATGGATCTTTTATATGTTCCTCAGTACAGGCTGACATTTGAGCGGGGAGTATCCTGAGCTCTATTCTAGCAAGCTCAGATTCACCTGCTCTTCTGTCCTCTTAGCCTCCTTGTGGTTAAAGGGGAGGGGGCTAAAGGGTAATTTTTCTGAGCCTCGACAAAAGGAAGCTCATGAGGTGACACTTAGCTACTGGGGACACCTGTTCTAGGATATGTAGTCAAGTGAGAACTTTCAAAACAGACTGGCAGAATCCAGCTTTATCAACAGAGCAGACCAGCAAACTCACTTCAATATTGAGCCACTCACATACTTACCTAAAGCTCCAGCAGCCTTCACTTTGGAGCTGGTGATATAACTTTTTCCATAAACTACTGACTCGGTGATATTTAAATGGCAGACAGTCAACCTGTCGACCAGTTGCTATGACGTGCACTGACCATCAGGGGCAGATGCTCTGACTGGTAGGTTAGCTTAATGCTGGGGTCTGGCTGATAGGGACTGATTCTAATTTTTGTTGAAGTGCCCCCAATTGGTGGCCTCTCCAATTTACTGTCTAAGTTAGGTCCCACCACTGTGGTGGGCAGGCTGCTGGCTGCTCAGGACTATTTCCTGATAGCTGTGGCCTGGGAAAAATTAGAACTTGGGAGGTGTCATGTTGACATTTTGCAAAAGCTTTTATTTCTCCATGACCTGGCACTGATGCCCTGAAGCCGAGTGGTAGCCCTGTTAAAGGATCAACTTTATAGGCAGGGTTACGTGTAGGTGTTGTGGGGCCAGATGCTCACACAACTTGATGGAACTTCTTTAAGTAGAAGTGTACACACATTTCTTAATTTTTCTTATTTTACAAAATGTAGGATCATGTGAACCCACTGCTACTGTCTTGAAAAAGATCCTGATGCTTATGCATTGTAAGTTGCAGTCAAATCCACTTCTGTTTACAGGCAGCTCAATTAACTCTCCTTGCACGTGGATTTTTGCAGCAATTCATCTCAAGTGCTTAACTTTCCTGTCATGGGATTTATTTCCTGTTCCATAACTTTTTAATGGTCATACTTATTTTGATGTGGCCTTCTCCACTTTCTACCCTTTTCACTGTTAAATGATATGTGACTTGATGGATGTTTTGGGGCAGCTCAGTTAGGTTCCTCTGACACAGTCTTGGATGGTGCCTTTTTTCACTATCAAAACCACTTCAGTTTTAGTAACTTCATTGCAGGATTGCATTATTACATTACATTACATTCTGTTCTTATGAAATGGCTTTGTTTATAGCCATATTTGTCTTTTTCTGCTAACCTAATTTTGGTTTTCTACTGTCCTCCCCAAAGGTAGTTAGTATCTGAGTTAGAACCAATCTGGGCCTAGGATCGAATTCTTTATTATCTGTTGATCCTTCCAGCAACTTTAGCAAAGGATTTACTTATTTGTAAAATCGGCAGCACAGAACTCAAATGCTCATCAACTTAACTGTTATTTTGCCTCAATACACCAAACACTTTCTTCATATCCCTTCCTATGACTATCACATAACGTTACTCAAAACTAGGGGCTTCCACACACTGAGAGAGAATATGTGGTTCCTTTCTTTGGTAGGTGAATTGTCATGGTCTATTTGGCATATACCTTGACAAAATGGTTTGTATAAATATGGTCTCAGTCTAGGCTGCTACATGTGTGATGTGTAAGCAATAAAGAGATCATAAAGGAATCTAGCACTAAACTGCTAGTGCCCTCTAAGCTTGTTTGCTGTTTGAACAATGGTACATCTTAAATATGATGTGGCTGAGAGCCTCAGACACCCTAGATGTGGGGAAATATGGGTTGTTGGTTGAATACATGATTTTGAACAGCTATATGATCTATAATATTATGTTCAAAATGAGTTATTATTTCATTTTTGTTAATTGTTTTTGCATATTTATTATTATTTAAAAGTGCTTCAAAGAAATATCTCGAACTCACATTTTTGTCTGTATTTTGAGCACATTAACTATGGCTGCTTTAATAAGTCAACAAGGATTGCTCTAACTAGCGTCTCACTGGAACTGAGTCAAGAAACTTTTCCAAAATGAACTCATTGAATCACTTTACAAACCTCTTGCTCTCAGAGGAAGGGAAGAAGTCTTGGAAAGTGCTCCCCGAGCTCCACCCTTGCTTCCCAGAAAAACAGCTCTCTTCTCTCTCTCTCTCTGTTCATTATGTACCCACAGATTCAGTGGGACCTTGTTAACGCTAGCATTCTGGGTGAGGGCAAGGCTGTGGCTATCTTAGTTACTGTTTCACTGGAGCTTTTCTGTGTTGCATCCATATATCTCTCAAAGGGTATAACTTAACTCACAGAGTATTGGATTCCATTGAAGTAATGACTTTGAATTTCTAGGAAAACTGTGCTGTGCTGGAGCTCAGTTGGGTAGATAAATACATCAAAGTGTAAGAAAACAAGTCATAGAACCTTACCAAACCACATGCATTGCAAGAGTAAGAGATTGATAATAATTTCTTAATGAGATATCAGAGTCACTGAAGAGATGAAATCATTCATTAGTACTTAATCTGTTTTTAGATATGATAGATTAAAGTTTTACAATTTTCAGCAACATCAGCATTAGTTAAACCATGACATAAATGCAAAGTGTAATTTCCACCACTAGAGTTTTAATAACTAGTACAGTAAAATATGTTTTGGCACAGTGAGAAAACGTAAGTTTGGTCCCATGTTAATGTTGGGGAATGAAATTTGAAGTAATGACTTTGAGTTTCTAAGAAAAAGAAAATTCAATACTGATATTATGCAGATGAGCTAGTTGTTCAAGCATTGTCTCTTGGTAACTCATTTTGGGGAGATATGTGCAATACATGCCTCAGAAGGCTTATTTGGAGATCTTTGTGGTAGCCCTAGAGGGGAGTCATTTTTTGCTTCAGTCAAGCCTGAGTCACAGGCCTGGCATACCAGAACATTTCTTTTGCTCCACTTCAAGGCTGTCCCCCCTGCCTTCCTTTCCACCTACACTTCTCCCTCTCCCACTCCTGAGTCCCTAGCTGGTCTCCCTTCTCTGGTCTCCAGTAGGTGGCCCTGACCTGATAGTTTGCTTCCTGCTTGTCCATCTTTACTGCATTCTATTGTTGTTTTGTGGGTGTCATCACCAAGGGTCTTCCATTTTGGTGCTAACCCCTGGCTTTACCCACTTTCTATGTAGCTTGAATTATATGCTGGTTCTTTGAGCCTCTGTTTCTTCATCAATAAAGTAAATCCATTGCCTTAAGGTTTTGAGGAGTGAGGTGATAGCTATCTGGCACGCTCTAAGGATGGAGTGTTTACAGTTATTGGTACTATTACAGTTGGAACTCGGTTGGGAGCTCTTCCTATGACAGAGAATTGGCTTTAAGTTTCCTGTTTTATCCTTGTAGGATTCAGTGCAGGGTAGAACATCTGTTGATGCTCAATCCTGACTTGTGATTGGACTCTTCCCTTAGACTTTGGAGATTTTCTATTAGCAACTTTTCTGGGAGACCCCTGACTTTCCTGAGAGACCCCTGACTTTCCTGAGAGTGAGCTGTGTGGAGTCTGACAGTAGTGAATGTTTACCAAACAGCTTTTTAAAAAGCACTGATTTGAAGAATTTGTGGGTTTTCATGGTGTAAATAGTTTCACAACAGCCAATTTTGAGCTGCCACCATGACATGACCTTGTTTGCAAAAGTCTTGAAAGTTTTGCAGTTGATTGGAGCTACTTGATACATAGCAACTCAATCTCTAAAACTAGGAATATACTCTGGATGTCAGGATTTACTGAGCCTGGACTGGTGTCCTGTGGACCATTGGATTTTCCTGAGACCTTGAGTGAAATCCAAATTCACATTTAAAATCCATCCTCTGAATCTCATGCAGCATTTTGGGCCATCTTGTTGGGTCTTCCCCATCATGATTCTATGTCATCAGGAAAAATGTTAAAATTCACCTGCTTTATAGGCTGGCTATTTCATCAAAGGAGAACAAACTATCAGTAGCAACAGATTTTTTGGGATTGTGGTCTGTTCCTGCAGAAGAATTTTTCTTTCTAAGTCATCAGTCAGCTGTGATGTGAACAAGGGCAGTTCCTCAGGAGCCGGTCCTTGGAGTGCTCTCACAGGGCTGTTGCAGAGGGTCCCATGCATTGTATGCAGACTGATTCCCTTGGCTGCACTGGGAATGATACTTCCCCCCTTCTCCCAGGGGTTTTGAAACGCTGCTGCCCTTTTTGTTTTCACTCATACATATTCCCTCTACTTAGGGGAGAAGTTGATGACCAAATACTATAGCTATAAAATCAGAAATGTCTGAAGTGTCTGACAGAGTAGTTTCTCCCACTCAGATCTATAGAAAAGGGGGGTGTATGTTTAATTCAATGGCAGATAAATGGCAAAGATTTATTGAGTGGTTATCACATATAGAGTCTCTGCTAAGTGTGATTATATCATTAGGATGCCCCAATGTGCTCAGCACAAATCTGTGGCTGCCAGTTGCCCTGTCTTAGAAGTCTCTTTTGTAAAGTAGCACTTAGTGTGCTCTATTTTACACCCTACTGGGTACAACTTTGGGTAAAGAAGAGGCACTGAATATAATCTACCTTCAAAGAGCTTTCTAACTTCTGTGGGAGAACACGTGTGCATAAATGACATTTTTTGGGAATAAAAGAGTAAGTGTACCCCTCAGCAATGATGTGCTGACTTTGTTTAAAGTCCAAACATATGGGAAATCATCTATCTAGATGAATGCTGTCTGCTCTAAATGAATTGCTTTTGGAAACTGTGTAATTATTTCAGTGTGGCTGCTATTGTCCCAATGGTGTTTGCATTTCCTCTTTAGGAATTAGGAATCCATGATACATTCTTTTGAATATCCAGGGTTTTTTTTGTTTTGTTTTGTTTTGTTTTGCTGATGGATTTAAGGCTAATTCTTTGGTAAACTTATAGGCTTGCTTATACACAGACTTTGAAGATGTGACAGATATTTTAGGTTGATTAATCCCATATTCATTCAGCCCCTGTCCCCTTACCTTCTTTTATTACAGAAACCTGGAAGGTGAACTCTTCCATTCCTAGCTTTTGTGTGCAGCTCTGGGTGATAGAGGTTGTGGGGAGGTGACATACAATTTGCCTATAATTTGTAGATAGAAGTTCTTGAGAGGGGTTCTATTCTCTAGTGAAAATTAAAAGACTTGAGGGAAGATAGTTATAGGCTCATTTGTCTTCTTCCAGGCCCATGTGCCCTCCCAGGGTTCCAGGGGAAGTAGCAACCAGTTACAGACATAGATACCTTGAGGGCAAAAGCCACATCTTAAGGCAGGTTGGGCAGAACATTAGGAGGAGGTGAGATCCTGACAACATCCCAGAATGGCCAGCCCAGCCCAAGATTTTGCTTCTCTGGACGTCCTGTTACATGCAAAACATACCTTTGATTGTTAAGCATCTGCTCATCTGGTTATCTACAACTTAGAGAGAAATGAATTCCTAACAGAGCACTGATGATAATTCCATAAGGTGAATTCCAAACATGTCTTGAACCATACCATAATTATCAAATAAGCATTACTTTTTGTCTGTACAAAGTTAGGATGGCTAGCATTTTGATAAATTGAGACAAGGGAGGGAACCGATGCTTACTGAGTCTCCTTTGTGTCAGGCACACTTCACATTTTATTTCCTTTAATGAGGTCAATGAAATAAGAGTTCCTATGGTTCTCACAAACCGAGGTTTCAATGATTTCCAAGCCTGGGATGTGTGTGTGTGTGTGGGGTGGATAGAAGGCTGGAGGGGGAGTTAGAGTGGGGAACCAAAGAGCATTTGAGGTGAGGGCAGTATCAACAACAATATACATAAGTAGGGAAAACAGTAAGAAGCATGGCCTGGCTGGAGTTTAGAATTCATTTAAAAAATATATATATATTTTATTGATTTTTTACAGAGAGGAAGGGAGAGGGACAGACACATAGATAGATCAACTGCTTCTTGCACATCTCTACTGGGGATATGCCTGCAATCAAGGTACATGTCCTTGACCAGAATCAAACATGGGACCCTTGAGTCCGCAGGCTGACGCTCTATCCACTGAGCCAAATTGGTTAGGGCTGGAATTCATTTTAAGAAGTGCAGAAAGGTACATGTGGGCAGGGAAAAGGAGAGGCAGATGATGGACAGCCATGAATCTTAATCCAGTGACTAGAGCCACTGGTTAGTAGGAAGCAATTGCATGTTCTTTCTCAGGAAGATGATATGCTGTGCTCTTGGAAGAGTTATCTGGCACCAGGTTTCACTATAAATAAAAAGGAAATAGACTTAATCAAAACCAGGTTAGATTACTTTTTAGGGGACTACTTTTGCCAACACTCTGTTTCTTAGATTGTAAACCTCAAATACCAGGGACAATTACCAGCCTGTTTGATATTCCATTACCCTGCTAGAACAGTTAGGCAGGTAAGAGTACCAGGAAAAGTGTCCATGGAATAAATGGAAGAAGAATTTGCATCTAGCCTCAATGAACTTTTAGTAACTTTGCATTCTTAGTGTTACTATTTCTCCAGATTTGATAAACGATAGACAAAAACATAATACATCTAGGATAGGAGTAGAACATTGGAAAAAACATTTTGTGATTTGAAATTGGGTGTGACAAAAATAGCAAAAAAATTAAGATCAGTTGTCTGGGAGGCTGGTTTGGTAATGTTGAATACCTTTACTTAGGCATAGCTATAACCCTGTTAACAAAGCAGTTAAAAGTGAATTGCTCACTAGGACTTTAATGAAATAGATAATTCGATTCAATGTTTTTGTTTAAGAGGCTTATTAAATTTGGGAATTTACCTTTGTGAGATTTTGTCAGCTTCACTATAGCATGTGTGACAATTTAGCTCTAGATGGAGGATACTGGGACCAAGAGACCCAATTTAGAATTAAAGTTGTAAAGATCCTATATAATAAAGAGCTAATAGGCAAATTTTCCCCTAGACCTGGAGTTCAACCAGGGGCTGGTCAGCTGGCCGGCTAACTGCCCTCAGCCCTTTGCCCCGGCCAGTTCCACCTCTGTACCCCACCTGTGCACAAATTTGTGCACTGGGCCTCTAGTGTGAATATAATAAAATTTTTATGCACAGATACCAATGACTCAATCATTCTACCTTCCTTGACCATAATTACTCACATTCATTTTTATTTTTCTGCAAATATGTTGTCTGTTAAGTCTAGATTGTAGACCCTGGTATTATATAGAAGACATCACCAATAGATGTCTTTTTGTTATTATAATGGATAAATGCAGTGTATTAATTATTAAGATTGCAAGACATAATCCAGGCAGACATTTGTATCTATTTTTTCCCTTTAAGCTAATTAATAGAATATTTTACTTCAGTTTTTAATATGTTATTTAAGAACTTGACCTATCAGAAGTGTCTATATGTTGCTAGAATCTAAGCTACATTAAAGCTCTGTTTAGCCCTAGAACTTCTGACCATTTATTATCTGGAACCACCCAATCTGCTCTGAAGTCTGCTGAGGGAGAGAATTGCATTCTAGGGGCCACTGCTTGGCTAGAGCTCCTCAGTAACCTTGCGGTGAGGCAGCCCTTTGTTCTAGGCCTCTCTTTACTAAACCTAAAGAGACATTAAGTGTCTGGGAGCAAGACATGGGATAGTTTTATTGTGGTGACTCTGTTATGGCGGTGGGGATGCTGAAGCTGTTCGCTGAGCTGTTCCTGCTTTTTGGAGGGCTTTTGTTAATTCCTTCAAATACTGCTATTGTTCTCCCAGCTGACATCCTGTCTTATCAGCTCATGTTGATGCAATAAAATACTGAAGACTGGGGGCGGGGAGGGGGGCGGGAGGCTGGGAAGTCCTAGATCGAAGTGTTAGAAGTTTCTGTTCTTGATGAGGTCTCTCTTTATGGCTTGCAGAAGGTGGCATCTTGCTGTGTGCTCACAGAACCTCTCATTTGTTCCCTGGAGGATCCAGTGAGCTTGGTCTCTCTCTCTTTATCTGTCTTCTTTTTCTGTAAAAAACATATTTTATTGATTTTTTTTTACAGAGAGGAAGGGAGAGGGATAGAGAGTTAGAAACATCAACGTGAGAGAAACATTGATCAGCTGCCTCCTGCACATTCCCTACTGGGTATGTGTCGAAACCAAGGTACATGTCCTTGATCAGAATCGAACCTGGGACCCTTGAGTATGCAGGCTGACACTTTATCCACTGAGCCAAACTGGTTAGGTCTCCCTCATTCTCTCTCTCTCCTTATCAGAACACTATCCCATTATTTTTTTTTAAATCCTCAGGACCTCATCTAAACCTAACTACATCTCAAAGGCCCTAACTTTGGGGGTTAAGGCTTCAATGTAAAAATTGATCTATACATGCCCCCATTCCCATGTTTCAGCCTGAAAACCTCCCCTCTTTTTATTTACTATCCCCTTTCATTTGATAAAGTAATGGGGAATTTCCTGAAATGACTTGTATTTTTATAATCTTACTTTTTTGTTCATTTATTGATGGAAAAGGACAATTGTAAAGGATTGTGGCCCCAAACCAGCCAAATTTTAGAGACTTTCAAGCCAGTGTTTTTGAGCCATACTGTATTCCTCATGATTCAAGTGACCACATTTCGCTTACATCATTTTTATTAAGCTATTTGAAATCTGACTCACAGAAATGGATCATGAGGTAGGTAATATATATGATTACCAACAAAGACCAGATTGATTAGACTATGAAACGGGGCGCCTCAACCAGAATTTGGCAATAGGTGGTAATAACACTCCTGGTAGCATCAGAAGATATTTGCAGTTACAAAACAAAAACCCAAACAACCACAATTCCTGAAATAGTATATTCATGGTGGAAATCTCAAGTTACCTAAAAAAATATTTTCAAAGAAATGGTTATCCCAAAAGCTGTAGAATTGAAGCAGGAACAGTGTTAATTGATGTTAATTTTAGCTTTTAACTTTAGCTCAGAAATTCTGCAAATACCTGAAG
Source organism: Lasiurus borealis (assembly GCA_004026805.1). Lineage (NCBI taxonomy): Eukaryota > Metazoa > Chordata > Mammalia > Chiroptera > Vespertilionidae > Lasiurus > Lasiurus borealis. The sequence continues at coordinate 46,834 of PVJN01011511.1, forward strand.
GAATTTCAGTGTTGCTCACCACCTCTCCTACACATCCTTGTCAAACTACAGGGGTGCTATTGTTAACAATCTTTGCACTTGTGTTCTTTCCCATGTGAAGATAGAGTTTAGACATGCTGTTCTTAAACTACCTTGTTTGGGTAATTCTTCCTTCTGGAGGGGAAGGATGGTAATTTTTGTGTTGAATTTATAGTCTGACTTTGTCTTCTTTCTTTTAGAAAAACTTCAACCAAAGTGCAAACATATTTGTAGTACATAAGACCTTCCTGCAGGGAGAGGAGTGGCAGGGGAAGGGGCTGAAAGAGGTGGGGTGATGGGGTGGTGGAAGGTTTGTTTATAGGTGCTAGTAACGTGACCTATCCCAAAATAAGTTCCAATTCCATAGGTCTGACTTCTGTGAGGCTCAGATGAGGTGCTTTGCTTTGTCTTGTATCAACGTCTAATCATGCCTTTGGAAGGAATAATAATCCACTTACAGAATTCTGGAAATAATATTTATTCCATATAAACCAGGTATTGATTCCAAAGTTCATGAGACTTGGTATCATAGTAGACTGGGCCTCTGCCATTGCCTCCTCAGCAGAGGTGGAGATGCAGGATGGGGTGAGCTGTCTCCCAGAGGCTGGGGGGGCTGCTGCTGGGAGGGGCTTGAGCCTCTCACGAGAATGGCTGCTGTGGGATAGGGGAGAGGGTTGACTGAGCACAGGTATCCTGGCTGGCAGCTGCTGTTCCACATTTCTTCCCAAGGCCTCCCTTCCCAGACTCTCTCAAGCAACTACAGTCCCCACTGCCTTCCTCTGCCAAAGCCCAGGGTGTGTGCCTGTAAACAAAAATCCTGTGCTCTGGTCCCTTAAAAAAAGTGACTTTGTCTCTGGAAGGCTCTATCCCTCTCTGGAGGCTAGAAACCTCTCCACCTTTCACCACTGACCTATCACTGATTTTTCACTCATGATATTATGTGTGTGGCTATTCCTGGCTCTAATGCTCAGGGCTGAAGAGCCCAGCTTGTGGTGCAAGTTTCAAGGAAGGTAATTAGGTTTAGATAAGGTCCGGAGGTTAAGAATAATGGGATTAGCCATCTTTCTAAAAAGAGGAAGAGAGGCCAGGCTAGAGAACTACTGTCGGCCAAGTGGGTTTTGCCTACAGAGAGTGAACACGGTGTGGGCATATGGACATGCAGGGTCTGAATTTGAGCACAGCAGCCCTGCCTTCTTGGTAAAAGGCATGGAAACGTTCTTTTTTGGAGTGACTGCAACCTTTAGTAGAGCTCAAAGCTTTATTGAACGCTTGCCCCCTATGTGCCAGGCCCCATGGGTACTTAACAGCAAAGGGTCCTGGCTGACCTCACAATTCATCGAAGGGAGATGACAATCTGCAAGGAAAAAGGGGAAGAACATTGTAGGCTAGCTGATTTAGGAAGGTCTCTCTGAGGAGTGGATCTAGTTGTAATGCCTGGGAAAGACCCGGCAGTGGGTAGAACCAGAGGGCCAGAGTTCATAAATAAGGGGCAGCAGCCACAAAGATGTTGAGGTCCTTTTAATTCTGGAAATGTACTGATCTGGGTCACTTACTGTTGAGAGTACATATCTCCTAGGTAATTATTTTTCTTTAAGAGGCTTACTGGTGTGAGAAATAATTAGTTTCTGTTCCTGGTTTTGACATTAGGAGTGGATAAGGCGCTGATTTTCAAAAATTATATTCTCGACTGAATAAAAAGAGAATTACACTCTGACTGAATGCCTCAGTTGGTTGAACATTGTCCCGTACACCAAAAGATTACAGGTTTGATTCCTGGTCAGGGCACAAACGTAGGCTGCGGGTTTGATCCCTGGTCAGGGAATGTATGGGAGGCAACTGATAGATAATTCCCCCTCACATCAGTGTTTCTTTCTCTCTATAAAAATCAATGAGCACACCCTCTGTGGAGGATGAAAAAGTGATTTTAAAAAAGTGTTACGTTTTCTGTTTTGTTTTGTTGTTTATTCTCATGGAGCTGCTTTTCAGCCAGAAACAAAATATGATTTTAACGTGAAGATCTAATTAATAAGAAAAGACATGTGCACATACTGCTTTGTTTTCTTTTGTTCTATACAAGATCATGAATATAGGCTTATTTTAGAAGTAGGTGTGAAATATAAATTCATATGTCACTGAAAAATCACACGTTTGAAGGGCTGTAATCCTTTTCTTGAAGAAACCTATCAAATCAATTTTAAAATAGAGAAACTATTTTTCTTTACTTTGTCGTTTTCAATATGTTCTAAATAATTTTCAAAATAAGGTGGCATTTTATTCTTTGGGTAAAGACGGTAATACAGTACATTGCTTCGAGTTTTGAAGTATGACAATATTATTACTCAGAAACACTTCATTCTTTTCAGAAATAACATAGTTCTTTTTCTTTTTTCTAAACTATTAAAATTGAAATATAGTTACTTTGACAACAACACAGTTAAAAATATTGAAGTTTTAGAGAAACGAAGATGGCAGCATAGGTGAACACCTAAACTGCTGCCTCACACAATTTCAAAACTACAGCTAAAAGACAGAACAGACATCATCCAGAACCACAGGAAAGCTGGCTGAGTGGAAATTCTACAAGTAGAAGGAAAGAGAGGGGCTCATGGAAACTCAGAGGAGCTGCAAAAAGCTGAGATATGGAGACACACGTGAAGAGAGAATGAGCGGCAGAGTGCCTGGCTGGCTTCCTTTGGTGGAAGGAAGACAGAAACTCCCAACTGCACTGAACCCCAGTTCTGACTGTACTGAACCCAGGTTCCAGGTGAGACTCATATGTGGGGCATCAGGACTGTCGTGAAAAGGGAGGAGTGCACGGAAACTTAGGGGAGCCACGAAAAGACAGAGGTCTGGAGGTACAGGAGCACAAGTGTGCACACAGAGGGCTGACTGCTGATTGTGCCACTGGCTTTCTCTAGCAGGAGGAAGACAGAACTTCCCAACTGCACTGAAGTCCACTTCCGACTGCATTGAATCTCAGTTTTGGGCAAAATCCTGGGGCCCCCAGACTCAAACAGGTCCCCGGAGCACATTAAAACTCAGGGGAGCCAGAAAGGCAGAGGTCTGGAGGTGTGCAAGCATGAATGCGCAAAAAGAGGGCTGCAGCAATTATTGAGAGACACTGAAACCCAGGGGCTGCATAGGGCAGGGCTGACTGGAAGCCAAAGCTATCTGCTCAGCCCTGAAACTCCGCCCCATCCAAGTTGAACACAGAGGCTTTTGCAATCTTGCAAGTCTTGTATCATAAGGCTGACTCCAGCACAGAAGTTCTCCTGGCATAGACACAGCTGATCCTCACAACCAATTGGCTTGGAGGTCAGTTACCCCCCGGGGATACAACAACAATCAAGACTTAACTACAACAAAGCTGTACACACAGTCCACAAAGGGTACACCAAAAGAGTCCACCTCAGGTAACTGGGGAGGCAGAGCTACTGGGCCATATAGGTCACCTAGCACACAAAGCTACTTTACCAACTCAGGGAAGCAGTGAAATGTGGAGACAAAGGAACAAATCACAAATGAGAGAAATGGAGGAAAACAAACAACTGGATATAGAGTTCAAAATCACAGTTAAAAGGTTTTCCAAGTATTTCCTAGAAAAGATGGATAGATTTAGTGAGACCCAAGAGGAGATGAAAAAGGACAAACTAGAAATTAAACATACACTGACTAAAATGAAAATATTATACAGAGACCTAACAGCAGACTAGAGGAACACAAGAATCAAGTCAAAGATTTGAAATACAAAGAAGCAAAAAACACTAAACTGGAAAAGCAAAAAGAAAAAATAATCCAAAATATAAAGATAGTGTAAGGAGCCTCTGAGACAAGTTTAAGAGTACCAACATTAGAATTATGGGAGTGCCAGAAGAAGAGAGAGAGCAAGATACTGAAAACCTATTTAAAGAAATAATGACTGAAAACTTCCCCCACCTGGTGAAAGAAATAGATTTACAAGTCCAGGAAATGCACATTCCAAACAAAAGGAATTCAAAGAAGACCACACCAAGACACATCATAATTAAAATACCAAGAGCAAAAGACAAAGAGAGAATCCGAAAGCAGCAAGAGAAAAACAGGTAATTACCTACAAAGGAGCACCCATAGGATTGTCAGCTGATTTATCAACAAAACTATGCAAGCCTGATGGGAGTGGCAAGAAATATTCAAAGTGATGAATAGCAAGAAACTACAACCAAGATTACTCTACCCCAGCAAAGCTATCATTCAAAATTGAAGGTCAAATAAAGAGCTTCACAGATAAGAAAAATCTAAAGGAGTTCATCAACACCAAACTAGTATTAATGAAATGCTGAAAGGTACTCTTTAAGAAGAGGAAAAAGAAGAAAAAGGTAAATATAAAAATTATGAACAACAAATACATGTCTATCAACAAGTGAATCTAATCTAAAAATCAAGTGAATAAAATATCTGATGAACAGAATAAACTGGTGAATATAATAGAATCAGGGGCATAGAAAGGAAGTGGACTGACAATTCTCAGGGGGAAAAAGGTGAAGGGGGTGCAGGAAGAGAATGGACAAAAATCATACACCTATGGATAAGGACAATGTGGGGAGAGGTAAGGGCAGATTAAAAATTAATACATTTTTTATTAAATAAAAGATATTGAAGTTTTAGAAAGTATTACCTAATATGTTAAAGGGAAATTTGTATTTAAATTATAACAGTGATTCTGTGCTAAACTTATTACAGACTCTTACTATTATTTGTAATAAATGGATATAAATTTGGAAATATGATGAAATGTACTTTTCAAAATACCACTGTTAGAGTTTTGGCTGGTGACATGGGCTGTGAAAGAATTCACAACTAAAAGAAGAGATGCAGAGAGGAAGTTTATTTTATTTTCCTTGAAGGGAAAGGACCAGTGCATTGCTAATCAATACAAGGACAAGAAATAAACAGTGACCATCACTTTTAAAAAGTAATGACTGCTGTTGCTACCCGGTTTCCCCGAAAGTAAGACATCCCCCGAAAATAAGACCTACTTCCAGTTTGCCTCTCGCTGTAATATGAGGCATCCCCATGAAAATAAGGCCTCCCCTGAACATAAGGCCTCCCCAGAATATAAGGCCTCTGAAGCTACCCTAAGGTGTCTGACTCTTGATTTAAAGAGACCTCACACTGCCTGAACAGCTCCGGCTGCACTGCGGCCAATCAGTGAGCTGGTTTGTGATGACAACTACTGTACTACCATACCTTATACAGGTAATACATTTCCTTTTTTTTTGTTCAACAATAAATGTGTACCGTATTCTTCTTCATGGAAAAATAAGACATCCCCTGAAAATATATCTTTGGAGTGCATCTTTGGGAGCAAAAATTAATATAAGACATTGTCTTATTTTTGGGGAAATAGGGTAGGTGACAAGGAAGAGAGGGGGACTTTGGGGTTGAGCAGACATCAGAGGGGTTGTCTTTGTTAGTTCTTCAGGAGACAGTCCGGGCAGATGTCCTAGGGAGGTGTCCTTTCAGTATTTTTGCCCAAGCCTGTAAAACAGTGGTTCTCAACCTTCCTAATGCCACGTCCCTTTAATGCAGTTCCTCGTGTTGTGGTGACCCCCAACCATAAGATTATTTTCGTTGCAGAATTTTATGGTTGGGGGTCACCACAACACGAGGAACTGCATTAAAGGGACGTGGCATTAGGAAGGTTGAGAACCACTGCTGTAAAACATGCTTAGAATCAAAGTTCTGAAGAGTTCAAAAGTTGCTTGTTTGAAGGGGAGGAGGGAAGGAAATTTTCTATTAACTTTACGTGAGGTATAAAAACAGCAGGGAGGAGTAGTATGTATGCAAGAATGTAGCCTGGAGAGTAACTTATCTTGCATTGCAGTTTGAACAGAGGGATTGTTTGAATCAGAGGAGCTAACAATCTTGGGGTTTAGTTACCAGGTGCTTCTCATAAATTGTGGAAGGCCAGAGCAAAGAAAAAGAAAGGCCGCTTTTCCATCCCTACACTACCATTACCGGCTGTCATACCAAGGACCAAAGAGATGGAGTACACAGACCCACGACTGTGAACTAGGGATGGCAGGTCAGGTAATTCATTGTCAAAATGCTACTCTGTCAGTAGTGGCTTATCTTTTTGGGCCCAAAGGATCTATTTTCTCAGTGTACCAGCTAAAGGAAATGCGCAGAAAGAAATTTCCTCAGAGTGAGTTTGTTTGACGTTGCTTTTTGCTTAAGGTGACAGATATTAGAACAGCTAAATAAAAGTGTCTGGGTCCTGGAATACAGCTGATGCAAAGAGCTGATATATTTTCCCCTTTTACAGTATTTTGCTTTCTGGGAGATGTGACTTTCATTTGCATCTCAGTACTGGGAAATTACAGTAATTTCTTTGTGCTTCTGCTTCAAAGCCTGGGCTTATAGAGACAGGAAGCAGCAGGCAGGAAGGTTAGGGGCAGGAAGGAAGGTATCATGGTGCTTAGGATGGGGGCCTGCCAGCACCCATGTCCTGCAGTATGGAGTTACTGGAAATTTCTTCATGACTGTCCCTGGTTCCTTAAGTCTCATTCACTTGGTAACTGATTGCAATAATCTACAATAATTCTGAAATCCCTTTTGCTGATGAGACCAGTGCCCCAAGGCTTTTTTTCGGCATTTACCTAACTTTGCACATGGAATCGTCCTCTCCTCCCCTGTCCACTTCTGGAAGCCACCTTGCTTCCAGGGACCCTTTATGTGGGTTATTCTGAGTCATACCCTCAGTTATCTTTTAGGACATCTACCAAATCTGTATCAATTCCATTTTCTTTCAGGTCCCAGGCCAAGGTTTCTTGTTGCCTACAAATTGGTTCCTCTGGGAGCTTTTCAGAGATCAAAATTAACTTGTCAAAAATTTAAGATTCACCCCCTCTCCCCCCAGTTAAAAGTTATCTATCTTTATGGTTACAAATCATGGTGGTTGCCTGCCAGATAAACATTTTTTTTTTTTTTTGTAGTTAGCTTTGACTACAACTTCTTAGTACTCAAACCCCTACTGAATCTGTGTGATACATATCCTAAATCTATTAAATCGCTGAATCTCTGCCTTCCCTTCTGCCTCCAATCCCTCACTTGTGTATCTAATCCTTGCCACCCCCAACACACAGAGCTACCAGATTTTCTTCCCCCAAAAAGAGATGTG
>PVJN01011512.1:0-46088 GCA_004026805.1 Lasiurus borealis
AAAAAAAAAAAAAAAAAAAAAAAAACAGGAAAAAATGGTAATGACTCACCTAACTCAACAACTCAAAGAATTAGAAAGAGAGAAACAAGAAAATCCCACTATGAGCAGAAGGAAGAAAATAATAAAGATCAGAGCAGAAATGAATGACATAGAAACCAAAAAACAAAACAAAAAAATAAAAAACAAAATATCAATAAAACCAAGAGCTGGTTCTTCAAAAGAATAAACAAAATTGAGGAACCTCTAGCCAGGATCACCAAGAAGCAAAGAGAGAGGATCCAAATAAACAAAATCAGAAATGAGAGAGGCAAAATAACTACAGACCCCATAGAAATACAAAGGATTGTTAAAAAAATATATTACTAACAACTCTATTCTAACAAATTACACAATCTAGAGGAAATGGACACATTTCTAGAAAACCACAACCTTTTAAAACTCACACAGGAAGATTCTAAATATCTCAACATACTGATAACTATGGAAGAAATTGAAGCAGTCATCAAAAAGCTTCCAGCAAATAAAAGCCCAGGGCCAGATGGCTTCACAGGGGAATGTTACCAAACTTTCATAGAAGAACTAAAACCCGTCCTTCTCAGACTATTCCATAAAATTCTAGAGGAAGGAACACTTCCAAACTCCTTCTATGAAGCCAGCATCATCCTAATACCAAAACCAGATAAAGATAACACAATGAAAGAGAATTATAGACCAATATCCCTCATGAACATAGATGCCAAAATCCTCAATAAAATTCTAGCAAATTGAATCCAGCAGTACATCAGAAAGATCATACACCATGACCAAGTAGGACTTATTCCAGGGATGCAAGGATGGTACAATATTTGCAAACCAATGAACATGATACATCACATAAACAAACGGAGAGATAAAAATCACATAGTCATATCAATTGATGCAGAAGAACAGTTAACAAAATTCAACACCTCTTTTTGATAAAAATTCTCAGCAAAGTGAGAATAGAAGGATCATACCTCAACATGATAAAAGCTATATGTGACAAATCCACAGCCAACATTATATTCAATAGGCAAAAACTAAAACCATTTCCCCTAAGAACAGGAACAAGACAGGGATGCCCACTCTCACCACTCCTATTCAACATAATGCTGGAAGTACCAGCCATTGCTATCAGACAAGAAAAAGAAATAAAAGGTATCCAAAGAGGAAAAGAAGAAGTAAAACTGTCCTTATTTGCAGATGACATGATACTGTACATAGAAAACACTAAAGACTCAATCAAAAAGTTACTTGATGTAATAAATAAATTCAGCAATGTAGAAGGATACAAAATTAAGACCAAGAAATCTATGGCATTCCTATATACCCATAAAGAACTTACGGAAAGAGAGACTAAAGAAGCAATTCCATTTACCATCACACCAAATAAATTAAGATACCTAGGAATAAACTTAACTAAGGAGGTAAAAAATCTATACACAAAAAAACTACATGACCCTGAAAAAAGAGATAGAGGAAGATATAAACATATGGAAAAACATACCATGTTCATGGATTGGGAGAATCAATATCATAAAAATATCCATTCTATCCAAAGCAATCTATAAATTCAATCTAATCCCCATGAAAATAGCAAAGGCATACTTCACAGGCCTAGAACAAACTTTCCAAAAATTCATCTGGAATAAAGAAAAACCCCAAATTGCTGCAGCAATCCTGAGAAAGAAGAACAAAGTAGGTGGGATCTCAATACTAGATTTCAAGTTGTATGACAAAGTCACTGTTCTCAAAACTGCCTGATACTGGCATAAGAACAGACACAAAGATCAATGGAATAGGATAGAGAACTCAGAAATCGACTAAAACCACTATGCCCAATTAATATTCGACAAAGGAGACATAACATACAATAGAGTCAAGACAGTGTCTTCAACAAATAGTGTTGGGAAAATTGGACAGATATATGCAAAATAATGAAACTAGACCACCAACTTACACCATACACAAAAATAAACTCCAAATGGATAAAGGACTTAAACATAAGACGGGAAACCATAAAAATACTAGAGGAATCCACAGGCAGCAAAATTTCCAACATATGCAGAATGAACTTCTTCACAGATAGAGCTCCTCAGGCAATGGAAATTAAAGAAAAAATAAACAAATGGGACTACTTCAAAATAAAAAGCTTTTGCACAGCAAAGGAAACCATCAACAAAACAACAAGAAAGCCCACTGCATGGGAGAAACTATTTGCCAATGATTTCAGCGATAAGGCTTTAATCTCCAACATTTACAGAGAACTCATACAGCTTCACAGAAAGAAGATAAACAACCCAATCAAAAAATGGGAAACTTATCTAAATAGGCATTTCTCAAAAGAAGACAGAAGGAAGTCCAAGAGACATATGAAAACCTGCTCAAAGTCACTAATCATCAGAGAGATGCAAATCAAAACAACAATGTGGTACTATCTCACATCTGTCAGAATGGCTATCATCAACAAACCAACAAACGTCAAGTGATGGCAATGAGGCAGACAAAAAGGAACCCTCATGCACTGCTGGTGGGAATGCAGCTGGTGCAGCCACTGTGGAGAACAGTATGGAGTTTCCTCAAAAAACTAAAAATGGAACTCCCATTTGACCCAGTGATCCCACTTCTAGGAATATATCCCAAGAAACTAGAAACTTCAATCAGAAAGGATATATCCACACTTATGTTCATAGCAGCACAATTCACCATAGCTAAAATTTGGAAACAGCCTAAGTGCCCATCAGCAGAAAAATGGATTAAAAACTGTGGTACATCTACACAATGGAATACTACGCTGGGGTAAAAAAAGAAGGAGCTCCTACCATTTGCAACAACATGGATTGAGATGGGAAGCTTTATGCTTAGTGAAATAAGCCAGGCAAGGAAAGATAAATATCGCATGATCTCACTCATCCATGGAATATAATGAATGACATAGACTGATGATCAAGATCAGATCCAGAGAATGAGAAATGTCAATCAAAACATCAAACCTTGGGGAAGGTGGGGGTTGGTAGGAATAAGGAGGAGAGATCAACAGAAGGACTTTTGTACATGCATATGAGCCTAATCATTGGACACAGACAATGGGGAGCGGGCGGTCATGAGAGGGAATGGGGATAGGGAGATAATGGGAGAATAAAGACGCAAGTAAAATAAATTAATTAAATTAAAAAAATATTATACTAAAGCATTAAATCTAATCCATACAATGGTCACCATAACTTTAAGATAAATTGTTTCATGTAACTGATTTTTAAATGAACCCTGTAGCATGAAAATCATTTTAGAAGGAAATAAAGAGAAGTTCCCTTCAAATGTCTTAATGATTGTAATTGAAACTCAATATATTTGGCCTCTTGAGCTAAGGTAAGTAATATGTGTTTTTGCCTCCCTGAAAAAGTTTATATAAAGTTACAAAAAGGAATTTATAGTCAATTTGAAATTGAATTGCCATGTCCCAGAGCAAAAAATATCCTTACATATTATTCTACAATGTCATTAAATTTTTGATATTTCACAACAGCATATTGTACAATTATCCCAAACAAAATTACAAACTAATTCTTTGAATGTTTAACAGCAATTTAAAAAAGGACATGAAAGGACTTAATCCCTTTCAGAAAGAATTAAGGCACTGGGAAGGCACCTGAGCATTCTATATGGCCCCTCTTACCTCTTTTGCCAAGAGGGACCCTCTTCTCACAATCCAATGGCCTCAACTATAGCCTGAACTTTCTATTCATGCTGAGGTTGAAACCTCGAAGTGGCTGGTATAATGGATCTGTCTCTTGCCAAATGGTGTGAGCTGGGCCTTCCCTGGAAAAGGAACCTGAATTCCCCGAGATAAGTGATAAGTGCCAGTGCCCTGGCCAGCAGGCAAGGGGATCCCATGGCAGGTGCTTGGCATGGAGGCCACGGGGGTATAGGCTACTATGGAGACAGAACTGAACCTCACAACACCCTGGTTGGCCCTTGAGAATGACTGGTTAGCCAGAGATGGGTAAGATTCTTCAGGGAAGGAACAACCTAAGATAGGCACAGTCGCAGAGGGGCCATCAGGAGAGAACTTGGGGGTCAACAGAGGTGGGACACAGACCTTCATCTCCCCCAACCTTGCAGGGGTCTGAACCCTCACCCCTTCTGAGGGCGGTCTCCTGCCCCCATGGCTACTTTGCTTTCCACGATCAGCACAGATCTGGACCCAGATAACAGGCAGAGACTGGGACCAGCTCAATCAGGACCCAGGTAACAGACAGAAACTTGCCGACAGCAGGTGCCCTGTATCTAAATTCAGCCTAGCATTAGGAATGCTCAGTGCCTACTCAAGAATGCAAATAAACCTTTCCACTAATATTTTCAGGGTCATTTAAAACTGTTGGTAGATTATTAAATTTGACAGTAAAAAGTAATCAAGCTTTCAGATTAATTTAAATTGGAGAATTGAAATAAGTGAACACCAAGAAAAATTAAGTGTACTGGACAAAAAGCTGTTTCTAAAGTATTAACTAAAATTTTTATTGGTAGTTCATCTCATGGTAAAATTGCTTAACATGCAATGAACATAAAACAGGCATATTTGTGTGCAAAAAATTAAAATTTAAAGTTATCAAGGTAGCATTAAAAATTTAACAAAATTCTCCATTATTCAAAAAGGGGGGGGGGTAAGCAGGATAGTATCATGTAAGGAAAAATATCCGGCAAGTAAATTACATCTAGAAAATTTTTACTTTAGAAAATTAATTTTCATTTGTAATACTAACAGAAAGACACCCATGAAAAACACACATGGTGTCAAAATAAGCCAAAGAAAATCGTTAGGGCAAAAATAAAAAGAACCCCAAGTCAATTTTATAGAAAAGATTCCTTTATTAACTTTTGGTCGAGAATATACTTTCAGAAAACAACTCCAAGACCAAGTGGACTCCTGCAACAGAGAGAAACTGACAGGTCTGCTCCAACCACGAAGACAAGAGGAGAAACAGTCCAGAGATAGAAAACGCAGACAACCCCTTGTCAAGCAAGCAGTCAGCAGCAGTGCATTGCTACAGGATGTCTAGGACAAAATCAGAGAGGGTCGGACCTGCATTGCCACCATTTGTCCACCATCCCGAACCATTGATGACATGTACACATAAGGAACTGTTTGACATTGAAACTGGGACCCATAACTATTGGACATTGAAATTGGGACTCAAACATTTTTTGTTCTTATAAGTTTATTTCTAGCCTACAAAAGCAATATGTTTTTAAAGACAAGAATGGGGGGAGGAGGGGACGTATACAGAGGCAAAGAAGCAATGAACAGACTATCATGCTATAGTGGGAAGCCAAGGGAGATTGTGGGGTGGCGGGGGGAGCGTAAGAGATCCACTGAAGGACCTGTATGCATGTATATAAACATAGCAATGGATACAGGACATGGGGTGGGGGAGGTGGGGACAGGTGAGGGCATGTACTGGGGGGTAGGGAAGGCCGGGGGGAGGTCAATAGAAAAAAAATAAGGAAACATATGCACTACTATTTGTAATACTTTAAACAATAAAAATACATATAAAAAAAGAAAAGAGGGGGAGAGAAAATGGCGGCGGAGTAGACAGATGTGCCTGGAGCTTTGTCGCTGGGCAGAGGGAGAGAGAGCGGCTGAGAGTCACACTGGAAGTGTTTGTTGGCAAGTTAAGAGTTAGTTATTCTCCAGGAGAAGGTGGGGGGGGCTGCCGGACGGGCAGCCCCACTGCCACGGGGTTTTTGTCCGCCGGAGCCACCAGGGGGAATGCGGAGACCACGCCATCTTGCAGAGGGAGGTTGATGTCTGCGGCAGTCTGAAGCCTGTGGCTGGGGCACCCATCGAGCAGCCGGGGACCTGGGGACCCAGAACTCCGCTCTCCAATCGGCACAGACACACAGCGGAATCAGAGATCCACAGAGCACACTGAAAGGTCAGATTTCGCCTGGGAAAAGGGGGAGGTGGATGTCTGCGGAGGTCTGAAAGCTGCGGCTGATGGAGGCACCCACAGAGCAGCCGGGGACCCAGAGTACGGATTTCCAGGCGGTGCCGACGGGCGGACAGCGGATTCGGAGGATTCGGAGATCCACGAGGCACGCAGAAGGGTCAAATTTCGCCTGGGTCAGGGTGAGGTCTCCTACCCCGGCACAACAGAGACGCACACACTGTGGGAACTGGGCTGTGGGAAAGCTTCCTCTGGAGAGTTCCCCAGAGGTGGTCAGGACGTGATTTCTAAGTGTGGAGGCAAACCCTCTGAGCTTCTGACAGAGGAAAGCTCTGAAAAAGGACTCCTTTTTTTTTTTCTGTGGCAGAGGGATGGCCTGGGAGTTATTACAGTGTCCTGGCTGCAAAATCTCCACAAACTGGCTTTGAGAACCACAGAGTAGCAGGATCTGAGCACAGCCTAGAGAGGTCCTGTGCTATGTCTCAGAGATCAATTCTGAAACACTGCCACCCAGTGGATGACACACAAATTGACTCTCGCATAACCACAAAAGAATAAAGAGATTAAAAGACCAAGAGGGGAACACAGGGAAAGGCAATACCATCCCTACTGGGAAACAGGAGTGCCAAGCAGAATAATAGTGGAAGTGAAGGATCATTCTAATTTTTTTCTTTTTTTCTTTTTTTCTTTCTTTTTTTTTCATTTTCACTTATTTTAATTAAAAGACTATTTTTTTTCTTCCCGCCTCAATTCATTTTACCTTTTTAATTATTACATTTTTGTTTTAAACTAGTATTAATTACTACTAGTACTTCACCTTTTTGGAAAAAAAAAAGTGTCATTTTATTTTCTATTTATTTTATTTTGGGATTAGAGTTCTACATTCTATTTTCATCTTTCCTTTAGCATAATTTTCTCCAACTCAACTCTACCTTTATGCCAACACTTTCCTCCTAACTTGCCCCATTTTGTTGTCTTGTTTCTCTTTCCCTTTTCCAACTTTAGATTCTCCCTATTCTTTCTCTTTACCAGGTTAAAATTTCACCCCATTTATATATCTAATTTAAAATCCCCTACTACAAGTCCACACAAACCTCTCTCTTCTTGTCTTCACTAGTCAAAAAGTTGTTTTTTCTCTATGTCCTTTTGTTGCTATTTGCCTAAAAAGTGATTATATCGACTTTTTGAAATTTCTTGTGAGATTGTTTTAGTTTATTCTACTTGTTTTATTTTGCTTTTTGCTTGCTTTGTTTTCTACTTCTCTTTTCCCTCACCTCCCTCGATACCAGCTGCTATTTGCAGTTTGCATTAATCTCTAGATAATGGTTGCTGACCTTTATTGGGATTAGTGACTGTTCTATTGGAGTTGTTTCCTGACATCTATATTTTGTTCCCTTTTTCTCTCTTATACGCTTTCTTATCTGTCTGACTTTTTTCTCTTCCTCTTTCCTTCTCCTTCTTCTCCTTTTTATTTTCTTATTTTATTTTATTTATTTTGTTCATTTATTTTTTTTTCTGGCTCTCCCAATTTGATTTTGGCATTTCTTTGTTTTCTTTTTTCCTCATTTTCCTCTCCTTCTTTCTCTATTTACCCCTAATTTGTCCTTCATTGGTGGTCACCTTATTTGTGATTATTAACATCTTGAATACATTTCTACTCAGTGCCTTGTGTGCTGTACCTGGTCGTGTTGTAATTTGTGCTTTTCAATCAACTTAGGAGAGAAAACTACATAACCAGACATCCGGAGAAGAAAGACCATGGGCAGAAAAAGACACAGCCCACATAAGACAGAAAGGCAGCTTTCACCAGAAAAGAAAGTAAACGAAATAGAAGCAGAAATAAGCCTGCCAGAGAAAGAGTTCAGAGAAATGATCATAAGGTCGTTGAAAAGAATGGAAGACAAATTCGACAATATGAGTAAGAGCCAAGAGGAAATGAAGAAGAGCGAAGAGGAGATGAAGAAGCAGCAAGAAGAAATGCAGAAGAAACTAGATGAGGTGCAGAATAAACAAGAAGTAATGAACAATGACATCACTGCTTTAAAGAACTCAATAAAAATCATCCAAAGTAGACTAGAAGAAGCAGAGGACCACATCAGTGAGCTAGAAGACACAGTAGGAAAAAATACCCAAGTACAGCAGCTTCTAGAAAAAAAAGTTAAAAAGCAAGAGGACAGTCTAAGTGAACTTTGGGATAACATGAAACAAAACAACATCCGTATAATTGGGGTTCCAGAAAGAGTGGAAACCGAACAAGGATTAGAGAATGTGTTTGAAGAAATAATGACAGAAAATTTCCCCAGTATAGAAAAGAAAAAACCCACACAAATCCAAGAAGCTCACAGAGTCCCAAGCAAAATGAACTTCAACTGACACCAAGGCACATTATAATTAAATTGGCAAACACCGACGACAAAGTAAGAATCTTAAAAGCAGCCAGAGAGAAACAGAAAGTTACCTACAAAGGAACCCCCATAAGACTAGCTACTGACTTCTCAACAGAAACTCGTCAGGCCAGAAGGGAATGGAATAAAATATACAAAGTCATGCAAAGAAAGGGTCTGAATCCAAGAATACTGTACCCTGCAAGACTCTCAATCAAAATTGATGGTGAAATCAAAAGCTTCATAGACAAAAAAGGACTAAGGGAATATATTACCACCAAACCAGCAATGCAAGAAATGTTAAAGGGTCAGCTGTAATAAAAAGAAAGAGGAAGCGAAGAAGGAGGGTAAGGACTAAAAATGGCAACAGATAAGTACTTATCAATAATAACTTCAAATGTAAACAGATTAAATGCTCCAATCAAAAGACATAGGGTAAACGATTGGATAAGGAAAAATGATACATATATCTGCTGTCTGCAAGAAAACCACCTCAGGAAAAGAGATGCACACAGATTGAGGGTGAAGGGATGGAAGATGGTATTTCAGGCAAATGGAAATGAAAAAAAAAGCTGAGGTTGCAATACTTATATCTGACAAATTGGATGTCAAAGTGAAGGACATAATAAGAGATAAAGAAGGCCACTTCATAATACTAAAGGGAACAACCCAACAAGAAGAAATAACTCTGGTAAACATATTTGCACCCAACATAGGAGCACCTATATACATTTAAAAACCTCTTGGAGGATATTAAGGGAGAGATTGACAGCAATACAATCATAGTAGGAGACTTTCATACCCCACTGTCACCATTGGAGAGATCCTCTAAACAAAAAATCAGTAAAGAAACATCAATCCTAAATGACTCAGTAGACCAGATGGAATTAATTGACATCTTCAGAACATTTCACCCCAAAGCCACAGAATATACATTCTTCTCCAGTGCACATGGGTCATTTTCAAAGATAGATCACATATTGGGTCATAAGAAAAGTCTCTTCAAATTCAAGAAGATAGAAATCATATCAAGCATTTTCTCAGACCACAGTGGCATAAAAACTGGAAGTCAACTATAATAAAAATAATAGAAAAAAAATCAAACACATGGAGACTAAACAGCATGCTATTAAACAATGACTGTGTAACCAGAGAGATCAAGGAAGAAATAGAAAACATCATGGCAAAAAATGACAATGACAACACAACAATACAAAATTTATGGGACACAGTGAAAGCAGTCTTGAGAGGGAAGTTCATAGCCCTACAAGCCTACTGCCAAAAACAGGAAACAATGGTAATAAATTACCTAAACCTACAACTCAAAGAGCTAGAATGAGAGCAACAAGAAAAGCCCAGAGTACTCAGAATGAAGGAAATAGTGAAGATCAGAGCGGAGATAAACAACTTGGAGACCAAAGAAACAATTCAAAAGATCAACAAAACCAAGAGCTTGTTCTTTGAAAGGATAAACAAGATTGATGGACCTCTAGCCAAGCTCACCAAGAAGCATAGAGAGAAGACCCAAATAAACAAAATCAGAAATGAAAGAGGAGAAATAACAACAGACCCTGTGGAAATACAAAGGATTGTTAAAAAAAACTATGAACAACTCTATTCCAACAAATTGCACAACCTGCAAGAAATGGACATTTTCCTAGAAAAATGTAACCTTCCAAAACTCACTGAGGAGGAAGCCAAACATCTCTATAGTCCAATAACTATGGAAGAAATTGAAGCAGTAATCAAAAAGCTTCCAGCAAATAAAAGCCCAGGACCAGCTGGCTATACAGGAGAGTTTTACCAAACATTCAAGGAAGAATTAAAACCTATCCTCCTCAGACTATTCAAAAACATTCAAGAAGAAGGAACACATCCAAACACTTTCTATAAAGCCAGCATCACCCTAATACCAAAACCAGATAAAGACAATGAAAGAGAATTATAGGCTAATATCTCTCATGAACATAGATGCCAAAATCCTCAATAAAATTCTAGCAAATCGGATCCAGCAGTACGTCAGAAAGATCATACACCATGACCAAGCAGGATTCATCCCAGGAATGCAGGAATGGTACAATATCCGCAAATCAATAAATGTGATACATCACATAAACAAACTGAGAGATAAAAATCACATAGTCATATCAATTGATGAAGAAAAAGCATTTGACAAAATCCAACACCCTTTCTTGATAAAAACTCTCAGCAAAGTGGGAATAAAAGGATCATACCTCAACATCATAAAAGCCATATATGATAAACCCACAGCTAACATCATACTTAATGGGCAAAAACTAAAACTATTTCCCCTAAGAACAGGAACAATACAGGGATGCCCACTCTCAAATTGGAAAAGAAGAAGTAAAGCTGTCCTTATTTGCAGATGACATGATATTGTAAATAAAAAACCCAAAGGACTCCATTCCAAAACTAATTGACTTAATTAATGAATTGAGCAATGTAGCGGGATACAAAATTAATGCTAAGAAGTCTGTGGCATTTCTATACACTGATAGTGAAATTACAGAAAGAGAAACTAAAAAAGCAATCCCATTTACCATGGCACCAAAAAAATTAAGATACCTAGGAATAAACCTAACTAAAGAGGTAAAAGACCTATATGCAGAAAACTACAGGACACTGAAAAAAGAGATAGAAGAAGATGTTAACAGATGGAAGAGTATACCATGCTCATGAATTGGGAGAATCAACATCATTAAAATGTCCATATTACCCAAAGTAATCTACAGATTCAACGCACTACCCATTAAAATACCAACGACATATTTCACACACCTAGAAAGAATTCTTCATAGATTCATCTGGAACAAAAAAAGACCATGAATGGCTACAGCAATTCTGAGAAAGAAGAATAAAGTAGGTGGGATCTCAATACCAGATTTCAAGCTATACTACAAAGCAATTGTTCTCAAAACAGCCTGGTACTGGCACAAGAACAGACATATAGACCAATGGAATAGAATAGAGAACCCAGATATCCACCCAAACCACTATGCTCAACTAATATTTGACAAAGGAGGCATGAACATACAATGGAGCCAAGATAGCCTCTTCAATAAATGGTGTTGGGAAAATTGGACAGATACATGCAAAAAAAAAAAAATGAAACTGGACCACCAACTTACACCAAATACAAAAATAAACTCAAAATGGATACAGGACTTAAACATTAGAAGGGAAACCATAAATATACTAGAGGAATCCACAGGCATCACTATCTCAGATATATGCCGAAAGAACTTCTTCACTCATACTGCTCCAAAGGCAGTGGAAGCTAAAGAAAAAATAAACAAATGGGACTACATCAAAATAAAAAGCTTTTGCACAGCCAAAGAAACCATCAACAAAACAACAAGAAAGATCACTGTATGGGAGAACATATTTGCAAATGTTATCACTGATAAAGGTTTAATGGCCAAAATCTACAGCCAACTTATTCAACTCAATAAAATGAAGATGAACGATCCAATAAAAAAATGGGCAACGGACCTAAATAGAACCTTTTCAAAAGATGACAGAAGGAAGGCCAAGAGACACATGAAAACATGTTCAAAGTCATTAATCATCCAAGAGATGCAAATCAAAATGACAATGCGATACCATCTTACACCCTTCAGAATGGCAATCATCAACAAATCAACAAATGACAAGTGTTGGCGAGGATTCGGAGAAAAAGGAAGCTTTGTGCACTGTTGGTGGGAATGCAGACTGGTGCAGCCACTGTGGAGAACAGAATGGAGTTTCCTCAAAAAACTAAAAATGGATCTCCCATTTGACCCTGTAATCCCACTCTTAGGAATTTATCCTAAGAAATCACAAACACCAATCAGAAAGGATTTATGCACCCCTATGTTCATAGCAGCACAACTTACAATAGCTATAATTTTGAAACAGCCTAGATGTCCGTCAGCAGATGAGTGGATCAGACAACTGTGGTACATCTACAGAATGGAATTCTATGTTGTCAATAAAAAGAAGGAATTCTTATCATTTGCAGCAACCTGGTTGGAACTGGAGAGCCTTATGCTTAGTGAAATAAGCCATTCAGTGAAGGAGGAGCATCACCTGATCTCACTCATTGGTGGATAACAAAGAACATTATAAACTGATGAACAAAAGGATAGATATAGAGGCAGTAAAGCTTCAAACAGACTGTGAAATTACAGCAGGAAGATTAAAGTTAGGTGAGGTAGATAAGAGATCCATCAAAGGACTTGTGTGCATGCATATAAGCATAACCAATGAATATAGACAATGGGGGGTTGGTGTATGCCTGGGAGGGAGGGGGGCAATGGGGAAATATGTATAAAAAATTAATAAAAGTGAAAAAAAATGAAAAAAAGAAAAGAAAAAAAAACCTCATTGGACATGCTCAAAAACATAGTCTAGACAGTTCAGAGACCCCTTTCAGAAAAGTACTCTATAAGAAAAAGAGAAAACAAATTTATCCTAAAAACTTGAAAATAAAAAAGTCCCTGCACAAAGAATTAGAGAGTAAAACAGTGAAAAAAAAATCAATGTAATATAACTTTAAAAAGCCCAGTTTAACAATCGTTCAATACAGAGGAATTCACTAATAAATGGATTTGCCCTGACATTTTTAGTTTTTGTCTATTATGCTCAAAATTAAAATTTACCATTCTGGAGGTCATTCATAGTTTCATGTACTAAAGAAATAGACTACATTGTATCATATTCAAATAGTTTGATTAAAAAGAAATAAATTACTATTCATGTACAGCTTTCAGAATTTCTCAAAGTTCAACAATTTAGTAGAAATTTACTCCGAGCAATATTTTAAAGAAGTTTTATGTTAATTCAAAAATATAAGAAAACACTTACCAATGTTTTTAAATATTGCCATTATTCCATTTTCCTTATTCTGCCTGTCTTGAGCTCTGACTAGATACCAGAGTTCTTTTTACAGTCCTATTTCTTAACCACTCCTTCAAATTCTATATTTCCATGTATGTTTGATTGCACTCAGCTTAGTCCCTGAAATGTCTTGTTTTTAAAAAATGACTGGGTGGCCAGAATAATGAAAATACTTCCCAGATTTGTCACTCTGTCTACAAAAGCACCCTATTTCTTTGTAATAATTTCTTCAAAATTATTGATGGGTTAAACGCAAAAAATTAAAGTTTAATTCTGTGTAATTATGAACGTGGAAGAGAGACAAAACCCATACATTTTATTATATGTTGATAAATGCCACACTATATGATTTGGTACCAATTTAATGTGATTTTCATGTTTGTTTTATATTTCTAAACTTTTTCAGAACATTACAAAAGAAAAGTTATATGTATTTAAGTTAAGTCCATTCCAGTTAAATATTGTGGATGCTTATTTAATTCTGGATTCCTGCGACTCCATATCATCCAAACCTCAGCATTAAACATTTTTAGCTGCCCTCCACAGCCTGCCTTAATCTTTGGCAATTTCCAACCCTGGCAAAGCCAAGCCTGTTTCTACTCTTGATTGAAGCTCTGGGAAAAGATCACATGACTGTGACAAAGGACCTCATCTCACTGCTCCCACCTCACTGTTCTCACCAGGCATGTGCTCATCTCTAAGCAATACCTTCTTAGCTGCGGCAACAGCTCTTCCTCTGTCCTGAAGGTGACAGGAGTGCTCTTACTTTATTCACTTGTTACCCCTTTTCTCTTCTTTTCTGTCTTTTGCCAAAGAATTGTACTTCAATAAATGTTTGACAAAAACATTAAAATAGGCACATCCAATTGAAAGTAAAGGCAAGTGGTTGAATGGCAGAATGGGAATGAGCCCATTCATTGTGTGCAACCATATTGGCTTCATAGTCATAGGAGCCTTGTTAAAACCTTTCCCACAAGATGGATCTACCTAGTTTAAAAGGAACAATTACATCATAAACATATTTACACTTATAGCTGGTATTAAAGGCATATGAAAGCTTTAGTGTGGGCCTGCGTATTGTAGAATACAGAATGTGATTGAACAGGAGGTCAGGTGAAAACTGTGAGTAGTGTTCCTAGGACCTTTACAACTCCACTTGTTCTTCATTATGTACATTAGACTGCCATTGCATTGGCTGCTCCTCCCTGACCTAATGTCAGGATGATTTCCTATTCCTACCCTTCAGGCTTAATATATGAATATATAATACATGAAGACTGATAAAGGATAAAGTACTGACACCTGAAGTGGCTGAATCCTTGAATTTTTAACACTTTTAACATAAATCTTGATATACTATAACTCTAAAAATTGAATTTCCATAAAAACATGCCTTATTTTTCTGGATAAAAATTATGTGGTAATCTTACTCCATACCCTGCCTCCCCTAAATATTTTTTAGTAAGTCATCTGTTTAACGTTGATGGGCCCTGTCACTCATCAGACTCTCACACATTTAATATTTAGATGTGTGTCTTTAAGCTCTGCGCTCCACAGCATTTGCCATCAGTGAGCGGGTGGGAAAAAGAGACGTTTTGAGAAGTGGTGTTTGCAAGCCACAGTGATGAATGAAAAAAACCTCCAAATGTCCATCCTGTTGCTGCCATTTATCATGTGGTTTCATCAACTTGCATGACGTGTTCAGCATCTTTAGTTAAAGAAGAGAGCCTGCATTACATAGGGACTGCATGTGCACACATGTGTGTATCTGTGTACACATGCACGTGTGAGTATGTGCACACGTGTGTATGTGTGCGTGAGTGCACATACATGTGTGTGCATGAGTGCATGTGCATGCATTAGTGTGAGTGTGTGTGTTTGTGTGTATGCATGTGTGTGAATGCAAACTATGAAGGTCTGGCCTGAGGAGTGATATCATGCACCCAGCAAAGATGGGGAAGTGAGAGGCTGGCACAGGCACTGCTGCATGTGGAATGGGGCCTGTTGCAGGTAATTGCAGTGTTTGCCTCCTCTCCCTTTAGAGCAGTGGTTCTCAACCTTCCTAAGGCTGCGACCCTTGCATACAGTTCCTCATGTGGTGTTGACTCCCAACCATGAAATTTTGCTACTGTTATGCATTATGATATAAATATAAATATCTGCATTTTCCGATGGTCTTAGGCAACCCCTATGAAAGGGTCATTAGACCCCAAAGGGGTCGCGACCCACAGGTTGAGAACCACTGCTTTAGAGCTTGGCCTTGGCCCAACCCCTACAGCCAGTGAGAGACTTTCACACCAAGAACTGAGAGATGAACAGAGCTTCTGCTCTCTCTGCAAGTCATTCTCCAGTAAGGCTGGGGGAGTGGGGGTACCAGTCCTCCAATGGACCTGTCACCTCAGGCATGAGGAGCTGGGATCCCCTGCACCTATTCTCCTCAGAAGCCTGGCTTGGCCCTGCAGCTGGACTCGTCCTTGCCCTCCATCCTCCTGGCCTGGCTCTTCAGGGCCCAGATATGGTGAGCTGTTTTCCTGACCTCTTGCACCCAGACCCCGACCATGACCATGAGAGACCCAGAGCTGCCAGCTCAGCTGAGCTCTCAGATCCCCAGGCACTATTTGCCCTCCCTGCTCAGGCTGAGGAGCCTCGGTGGTTCTTTGATCCTGCTGATGTTTGGCCACAGCCAAACATGGCCACATGGCTCAGGGAAACTTGAAGGCGGGGGCTGCTGGCCTTCTGGGGTTTCCCCTGGCCTAGGAGCCTGTGTTGGGGTGGCATTTGGCCTCCTGAGAGCAGGGCACCTTCCACCCGGAGACACCATCCTTCGCTATCCTGACCCATTCTCCCCCTTTTAACCAGTCCTATGAGACACTGTGCAAATTATAATAACAATGGCCATAAAAACCGCAACTGTTTCCCTCCACTTGCTACCTCTGCTGTGACCTGCCTGTTGCAGGGACAGCTGAGTCTAGTCTGAACAGCAAGGACTCAGAAGGAGCAAAGAAAGGCAGGAATGATAAAAGCAAAGGGCTCATGCTTCACATGGTCATTCTCTCCATCAAGAGGGGATTTATAATGCTAACTGGGACAAAGAGGATCCTCCACATGCACTGAGGCTGGAGTCCCAGTCTTCTCTAGCCTGCTCATTTAAAATTACCTTCCCAACAAGCGCAATCTCTCTTATTCAAGAAAACCTCCCACTGTTTACCATAATTAATGTGCTTTTAAACTCTAGGGTAATCATTTAGTGCCATGTTTGCTCTGTTCTTCCCCAAGCTGTTCATTGCACTGCTGTCATTGGCCAGGCCTCTCCTGGATGATGGGAATCCAAACACGAATCACAGCCTCTGATAGCAAAAAACTCAGAGTCCAGTGGAGGGACAACCCCAGACAGACAGAGAAAATGCACTGTTGAGTTTGCATTCCCAGGTGAACGCTACAGAGCAGCACAGACTCAATAAAGCAGTCAGGAAGGACTTCCTGAAGGAAGTGCCATCTAGTTCATTTTTCCTAAGGGTTTAAAGGAGAACAAAAAGCAGAATCGCTCATTATCACACAATCTTAATTATGGCAGAAACTCTGTCATTCTACAACTTGATGGAAGTAATACATACCCCCATACACACATCCTCTATTTACAGCAGATATTTTTTTCATATATCATCATTATATTTTTTCTAACAAACTCTTCCCATACATATGTTTTTCCCATAAAATAGGGGAATAAAAATATCAGTAATAAAAGTGCATTTTCTGGTTCCCGTATTCTATCATGGGAATATCTCTCTAAGCATACACATGTCACACAAGACAACAGCAGTATCTCCTACATTCACTGCAATGTTAACAGCAATTTCATGTGCAATTAAAGACCACAGGAAAGACCACCCAAAAGCCAGAGACTGAAGAATACAAATTCTTCTCAAGGCAACATGCAAAATTCACCAAGATGGGTCAGATGCTAAGCCACAAGACAAGTGCATTCTAAAACATTAAATCTTGCAAAGTATGTGCCCTAACCATAATAAATTTATTTAGAAATTACAACCATGTTATTTATAATAAAGGCTAAATATTTATCAATACAAAATCACACTTCTGAAAAAATAAAAGAAAAAGTTAAATATTTTAAATTGGTTGATAAAAAAAATAACATAACAGACATGATGGGCTATGGCTAAAGCAGTGCAGGAAAGCATTCATTGTTCTCAAAATATGCTTGTGTTGTCATCTTTAATGTGAAAAATTAGAGGTTGACATCTTTCATGTGAAAAACTAAATGAACATTTTGTGTTTACTGTTCAGGTTTCCTTGTACATTTCTTTGCCTGTTTATATCTTCATCAGCTTTTGAAGATACAACCTCACATACATGGTACAATGACACCAGATTAGAGTAAAATCATGTTAAGTTCCAATAAATTCTCTCACACATCCACAAATGTCTTGGCTGTGCCCAAGTGAATATATTTCTTGCCATAAACACACATATGTACTCAGTCTCCTTTCAATGTAAAGTAGGGCTGAATTAGAGAAATCATGAAGAATGGTTTAAACCTCTAACATAGTCCATTAATGTGTGAAACCATAACACAGCCATCAGATGTGACTGAGTTCCCCATTACTATGTGTGACATGGGGCAAATCTAATAGCTCCAGGCAATGCCCCATTTCGTGAGCAGCTTGCAGAGTCGCAGTGGAGCAAATACACACTTGCAAAGCAGGAAGACCTTTGCTTCCTCCAAAATGCAGGTTTTTTATTGAAGGGCCCTATCCAGAGTACTCCGGATGATCAAGGCCAAACTGCGACACGCAAGTGCAAAGGCAAGGACACAACAGCTGTACTGTGTGCACTCTGCAGGCTGCCTTTCTAGAACCTGGGTACTGGTGTCACTATTTAGCAAGAACCCCCTTTGTGAATTGGTGTAAACACATGTTGCTGACCAGCGGTGGCTCCTACATTGCCACAGCTGCTCCCTGTGGCTGCTTTGAGAAATGTTTTGTCTGATGGATTCTTGTTAGCAATGGCTACTTGGTCTACAATCAAGCAACTCCTGTACGCCTGCAACTGCTCATCTGTTCTCTGTCTAATACCTAGAGTCCACAGGGTGCAGCCCCTAGCCCAAGAGGACCTGGGCTCAGAGATAGATAGATAGATGGGTGGATAGATAGATAGATAGATAGATAGATAGATAGATAGATAGATAGATTACATATATGACCAAATAGTTTATAGGCATTGTTTTCAAAAAGCTCTATTACTTTCTTTCACTCTTTAAAACTGCTTTTGATTGTCCATCATCTTACTTGTTATTAAATGATATCCATGTGAGGGACAGCATACACTTTTCCCTAGGTCTAACTGAACATCTCTCCCAGACAGTCTAAAGGGAGCAGAATGGTCTGGATGCTCCACAGAAGGACAGGCCCATGGAGCTGTTAGCACTGTATGAACTGTATGAACTAGACTTGAGCAAACATGTGTGCACTCCGGCTACATGGCCCAGACGCAGAGGAGCTCACTTGGCTGGGCTGCTGGAACAGCCTCCAAAGCCGAAGGACAGCGATGGTGCCTGGTGTCACCCCCATGGAGACAGCCTCTGAAGGTGCTGGAGGCAGTATACCATGCCCAGGCTACTGCTCTGATCAGGGCTTCAGTGTTGGGGACAGTCCCACATGAGTGACAGAGCAGGAAAGGGTGGAGCAGAAGCAGGCTGCCCACCTCTGGGTGAGAGTTCAGCAGACTCCAGAATGGAGGTCAGTGACAGGCAAGAGCCTGTGTGGAGTCTGGCATGGCTCCGAGGACATCCACAGGGCAAAACCTAACAGCAGGGGAGCAGGAGCGCTTCCCAACATGCAGTCACAGCCACCACTCCTCTGGATGGCCTAAGGTCAGTGTAGTAATAAATGGTTAAGCAAGCAGTCCAGAGATAAATGGTTAAATTGGGAACTACTGAGGAATCCCCTTATGGCTAGGCTTGCAACACTTCCTCCTCTAAAGTCAGGCCTGCAAACTATTCCCTCTTATCTTCGGCCAGACCACAACACGTGAACCACAACTTCCTGAGTCCATTAGGCTAACTAGAACCTCCTGGGTTAGCTGGTCCCTTGCTGCCTGAGAACCAATTAAAGATTGCCAAGCCAACAGTATGAGCCAATAGGGGAAGGCAGAATGGGTATAAAAAGAGGGACTGCCCCTCTGTCAGCGGCTAGCCCCGGCAGCCCAGCGGCCAGGCCCCGACTGACATGACCTCTGATTTATACAACTGGAAGAACCAGAACCCTCCTTTCTCACAAAACCCTCAAGGGCTAATCACCCTCCTGGAGTCTGTCTTTTATACCCATCAACCCACCTGGGATGATTGCCAATAGCTGGTGAACTGTGTGGATTGCAAAGGGGGCATCATCGTGAGCAGCTCCAGGGACAGAACGGCCAAGGTATGGTCTTTGGCCTCAGGCCGGCTTGGCCGGCTTACACACCATCCAGACTGAAGACCGAGTCTGGTCCATTGCTATCAGCCCATTACTCAGCTCTTTTATGACTGGGACGGCTTGTTGTGGGCACTTCTCACCCCTGAGAATCTGGGACCTCAACAGTGGGCAGCTGATGACGCACCTGGGCAGTGACTTTCCCCCAGGGGCTGGGGTGCTGGATCTTATGTATGAGTCCCCTTTCATGCTCCTGTCCTGTGGTTATGACACCTACGTTTGATACTGGGACCTCCGAGCCAGCGTCAGGAAGTGTGTCATGGAGTGGGAGGAGCCCCACGACAGCACCCTGTACTGCTTGCAGACAGATGGGAACCACTTGCTGGCCACAGGTTCCTCCTACTACGGGATTGTACGACTGTGGGACTGCCGCCAAAGGGCCTGCCTACACGCCTTCCCACTGACATCGACACCCCTGAGCAGTCCGGTGTATTGCCTGCGCTTCACCACCAAGCATCTCTATGCAGCGTTGCCTTACAACCTTCACGTCCTGGACTTTCAAAACCCATGACAGGCAGCGCCATCCCAGCTGCGGGTCAGGGAAGCCAGCTACTCAGGGACCTGTCTTGCTTGGAGGGTGCAGCGATGATGCTCCCCACCTGCACCCACAGTGCTTGTACCCTTTTTACTGATGGAAGCAGTTTTGTAGAAAAGGGCACCCGATATGCAGGAGCAGCCGTAGTCACCCTAAACTCTGTCATCTGGGCGCAAGCGCTAGGACATGGGACCTCTGCCCAAAAGGCCGAGCTGGTTGCCCTAACTCAGGCACTCCAATGGGGAAAAGGAGCCAAGCTGCTGCGTCAGCTAAGGTTTGAGCCCAGATTCGAATCTGTAATAAATTTATGCCTGTTTGAATTCAATTAGTCTTTGTGGTCTATCTTTTTTTTTTAATTTTTTAAAAATATATTTTATTGGTTTTTCACAGAGAGGAAGGGAGAGGGATAGAAAGTCAGAAACATCGATGAGAGAGAGACATCGATCAGCCGCCTCTTGCACACCCCACACTGGAGATGTGCCTGCAAGCAAGTACATGCCCCCGGTCGGAATCGAACCTGGGACCTTTTAGTCCGCAGGCCGATGCTCTATCCACTGAGCCAAACCGGTCTCGGCTTTGTGGTCTATCTTATGGGGACTCGCTCCGTTACAGCCAGAGAGCAGGAAAGTGTCCCAGCGGGCAGAACAGCCTACAGGAACTCCTGTTCATATTATCACCACTGTTTCCAAGCCCACCTGGTGCTGGCTTGGCAGGGAACAGATTCTGACTTCTCTTTCTCCACCCGGCTCAGGTGTGCTAACACAGCTCCATGGCATGATGAGCCTTCTATGCTGTAAATTATGAAATATTTCTATTATGTCAGAGATTATAGAAAAATATCTGATGCTCCTATTTCGTTTTTTAATATATTTTATTGATTTTTACAGAGATGAAAGGAGAGAGATAGAGAGCTAGAAACTTCGATGAGAGAGAGACATCCATCAGCTGCCCCCTGCACACCTCCCACTGGGGATGTGCCTGTAACCAAGGTACTTGCCCTTGACTGGAATCAAACAGGGACCCTTCAGTCCACACATCAATGCTCTATCTACTGAGCCAAACCAGTCAGGGCTGATGCTCCTATTTCTTAACCACAGTGGTCTGAGGCTGCCTCCCACAGAAACATTTCCCCTCAGACTCCTTGCAGAACTGCTGGGGTCAGCCAGCAGAAGCTGGTGGCACTCAGGGACAGGAATGGCCCTCCGTGTGCCTGAACATGCATCCCAACTGGAGGGGTCCACAGGCCTGAATCTCAGCCTTGTGTGTTTCCTCACCAAGAAGCAACCCCTAATGACGTATAGGAGGTGAGAGTTCACAAACTGTATTTCACCCTCTTTGCTATCTTCATATGTTTCAGATTTGGTGGTAATTAAATCTCACTTTTAACTTGGACAAGCTGAATGCATGAACTGCATCCATCAGCTTACATAATGTATGAGCATTTGAGCTGGATGAAGTGGGAGTCAAGTAAAATAACATTTGTCAGCCCTGTTGGCATGGCTCAGTAGTTGAGCGTTGACCTATGAACCAGAAGGGCACAGTTTCATTCCCAGTCAGGGCACAGGCCCGGGTTGCAGCCAATGAATGATTCTTTCCCATCATTGATGTTTCTGTCTCTCTCTCCCTCTCCTTTCTTTCTGAAATCATAAAGTATTTAAAAAAATATATAACATTTGTCAACTATATAAAAACCTTTATCAAATACTGTTTGATTACTTATGAAGACTTCCATTTTGTTCCTAGAGGGGCCATAGGGGTTTTTTGACTATAATATAGACCAAGAGATTAAAGACTGAAACCCAAGAGTATTTTATTGCAAGGCAAGGAAACCTATACAATACCCTCACACAAGCCAGAGAAGCCATTATTGTCATAATACAGGAATACATTATAGGTGAAGGCCAGGATAGCAGTCTGATATTTATGGAGAAAGTACCAAAATTCCAAGTGTATGAAGTAAGTTAAGAATAGAAATGATCCTAGACCCCAAATAAATACTTGTACTGCCTTAATATTCACTCAGTGAAAGTTCTGGATCTTTTCCTCTCCTAAACACCTCAAAACTTCTGTAATAAATGAATTTGGAAAAATTCAAAGAGGAAAGACTTTGGATATAAGCTCTTAAGAGATGGGAATCATAGTCACCTATGAAGCTTTTAACCAATGCACAAACTCTAGTAGCCACAATCCAGACCCGCTAACAAAGAACCTCCCAAATTGGACCTAGTCTTTTGTGTAACTTAAAAATTTCACAAGAATCCTTCACAAGGTATCCATTTATCAAATCATCCCATTGCACTTTTTAAAAATATATTTTTATTTATTTCAGAGAACAAGGTACAGGGAGAGAGAGATAGGAATATCAATGATGAGAGATAAACATTGATCAGCTGCCTCCTGCTCACCCCACACAGGGTATTAAGCCAACAACCTGAGCATGTCCCCTGAAGGGAAATAAAACCATGAGCTCCTGGTTCATTGATTTATGCCCGTCCCCGGAGTCATACCAGCCAGGCACTCTATTGCACACTTTAAGTATGCTATAATTTTTACTTGTCAATTATACCTCAACTAGAGGCCTGGTGCACGAAATTCATGCACAGGGGGTGTGTCCCTCAGCCCAGCCTGCACCCTCTCCAATCTGAGACCCCTCAAGGGATGTCCAACTGCCCATTTAGGCCCAATCAAGCCTAAACAGGCAGTCAGACATCCCTCTCACAATCCAGGACTGCTGGCTCCCTAATGCTCGCCTGCCTGCCTGCCTGATTACCCCTAACCGCTTTTGCCTGCCTGCCTGATTATCTCTTAACCACTCCCCTTCCAGCCTGATAGATACCTAACTGCTCCCCTGCCAACCTGGTCAACCCTAACTGCCCTCCCCTGAAGGCCTGGTCACCTACAACTACCCTTTCTTTCAGGCCTGGTTCCTCCCAACTGCCCTCCTCGGCTGGCCATCTTGTGGTGGCCATCTTGTGTCCACATGGGGGCAGCCATCTTTGATCACATGGGGCAGCCATCTTGTGTGTTAGAGTGATGGTCAATTTGCATATTAATCTTTTATTTGATAGGATAAAGCTGAGAAAGCCTCTGCTACATCCCCACCTGAGAACTGCTGATGGCTTGAACAATATAAAGAGCCGTGCACCCATATTTGTCCTCAGAGTCACAGAACACAAAATATTTTAACTGCTGTCTCATTTAACTTACAGCATGAGGGTTTTGCTGAGGTGTATTAGACATGCATAAAGAACTGGCTTGAGGGAAAAGCAGAAGCCTAACCACATGTGCGATATAACTTCTGGGATGAGTCTGATGTCATTTTAATTTACCCATAAACCCTTGGTATGCAGCTGAGAGAACCCGCCTGTACTCAAGATCATTGTGTCATTATTGGAGAGAAGAGAGCTCCTCTGTCATTTAAGAAACTGTTCATTGGCTTGGCCAGGTAGCTCAGTTGGTTATAGTGTCATCCCCATACTCCAAGTTTGGGGGTTCAATTTCCAGCAGGGCACATACAAGACTCAACCAAAGAATGCATCAATAAGCAGAACAACAAATTCATTGTTTCCCTTACTCTCGCACTTCCTCATTCTAAATCAATAAATAATAAAAAAAACTACTATTACAATATAGTTATATAAATGCTCTGACATAATTTCATCTCTAAATGAAATACATGGGGAAAAAAAACAAACTGATAACAGGTATGTGGGCCATTCACGTTGGCCAGGTCCTGTATATATGCTTGCAGTATGAGTTATGTGGACCATTCACATTGGCCAGGTCCTGTATATATGCTTGCAGTGTGAGTGACAATCTGCTGTGCCCAGGTGGAATGTGAATGGCAGTCAGCTGTGCCCAGGTAGAGTGTGAGTGATAGTCAGCTGTGTCCAGGTGGAGTGTGAGTGACAATCTGCTGTGCCCAGGTGGAGTGTGAGTGACAGTCAGCTGTGCCCAGGTGGAGTGTGAGTGACAAGCAGCTGTGCCCAGGCAGGAGAAGTTTGTATCTCTAAGACGTGATCTCTGAGTCTCAACAAGTGCCACTAAAAACACCCCGGGAGGCCAATGTCAGTGTTGAAAGACAACTAAAAGAAAGCTGCCCCCACAAACCAATTCTTAAGAGAGTCACTTATTAAATATTTATTGCAGGTTTTCCAGGTACTAAATTAGGTGATGAGATTCCAGGATATACTAGTACAAGATCCATGTGACTTCTGCCTGTTAAGGTTATATTCCTACAGATAGTCATTTCAAATAGAGCAAATACAAGCATGCAGCCAAGTTCCCAGACAGAGAACAATGGACACAGAGCCCTGGAGAAGCATAAAGAAGGCTCTCTGAAGCTCTGATACTTAAGCTGAGGTGTAAGGGAAGAGCCTGGCAGGCAGGCAGGCCAGTTGCAGCGCCCCTAGGTGAGTGTGCTACCTGTAGCTAAGAAATGAACAGGGTGAGGCTGCTAGAACCTCAGGAACAAGGGTGGGAAGCAGGGGACAAGGGGCAGAGAACAGGTGCAATCAGTATCCTGTTTGGGAGGATAAAGCCAGGGTTTAGCTTTGTCCATAATACCTTTCAGATGTCAGTGAAATGTGCAGAAAAATTTAAAGACAGGAGCAACCCAGGAGAAGACACCAAAGGGCTTATGTGGGGTGAGTGATGAGGGACCAGTGACACCCAAGGAACCTGGAAAAACAGCAGTGGTCTGCATCCCAGTCCTGGACACACAGAGGCAGAGGCTGGGGGTGGGGGCGGGTAGGGTGGTGACAGCGCACAGCTCAGGGTGGCTCCCAAATATCAGGAGAAGGTCATAGTTATTTGATTATAACCTGAAAGTGCTATCTGTAGAAACTCCTTCTGTCTGTTCAGTGTGAGCAGTGGCATTGCTTCCCACTGGCCGTGGTACAAATGGGGTCAGGGCACAGCAAGGGAGGCAGACCCCTGTTCTGTGAGGCAGGAGCTCCCATGGTGACCGTAGAGGCAGCCTCTCTGGTCCCCTCAGCAGGTCTGTGTAACTGAGTGACAGGTGGAAGAAACGCATCTGGCAATGGCTTCTCCATGTGAAGGCACAGGGGCCTCATGGGGGGTCGGAAGAGAAAGAGGAGCCCTGGCCTGGACTAGGTGGGGATGGAGCCACACCTGCTGTGCCCAGATGTTACCACAGCCCCTGAGCCAGGACAGGCCCAGTGCCCCCATCCAGCTGCTTCTGCAGGAGAACAAGAAGACACCAGATTTGGAGGCTCCCCCTCTGCCATTTCTCACTTCAATTGTCTTTTTTCAAATTTTTTTCCTTTGTATTAAATTTATTGGGGTGACACTGGTTATCAAAATTATACAGGTCCCAGGTGCCCACTTCTATAACACATCATCTGTGTGCGGTATGGTATACTCACTTTCCCAAGTCAAGTCTCCATTTATGCCCTTCTCTCCCTTACTCTTACCCCCACCCCAACCCCCTCCCTCAATCCACATGCTATTGTCATACTCAAGCTTCCTCACACTGTCCTGCTCCTCCATAGAGCTGAGCTCTGGCCTCTGAGGGCTTAAGCCTTCACGACTTGGATTTCTGCCATCCTCACCGCAGGCCAAGAGGTACCATCTGGAGGGAAAAAAGCAAACATGCACATCTCATTTGATCACCTGACCTAGTTTTCAACTGCCCCTATTCTAGGTTGTTCTCCAGTTCCTTCTAAAAGTTGATCTGTCTTAAAACGCTTGTCAACGCTATATACCAGTGTTATTACCTGCAGATTGGTTAGGACAACACAACACAATACTATAGTCCCAACAACCACAACCGCAGCTCTACAGAAAGTGTTTGTCAGCCACCAGTGGCTCCACAGCCCACAGCCCATAGCCAGTGGCAATTCTCCTCTTGTGGGAACTTGTAGCAGAACCTGCTACTCCTCCCAGGTCACCAGCCCTGCAAACAAAGTCTCTTGGCCTCTTCCCTCCTCAGCCTTCTTTCTCAGGCCTCTTTTCCAGACTTCTTCAAGCCAAAAACAGGCCGGGAGTCAATTCTGCTACTGCTGTGTCTGCAAGCATTTCCTTGGTGATGTCACCAATCTAGTGGCTTTAAAAATGTCCACATTTACCACTGTCGTCCCTGAGCTCCAGACGCATCTCGGCCTCACTGCTCACATCTCTACTCAGAAGTCTGACACCGAAAATCTAATTATTCCTAGCAGAACCCTCAGGTTTCAGCATCCAACTCGGCTAGGCTGCACATACCAGCCTATCAGGAGAGCTATCCTGTTTCCAGCTGCTCACATATGCAAAAAGGCGGAGGCCTTCCTTGAAGGCTCCACGTGGTCACACTCATTTCAAAACATCAGAATACTTAAATGCTCAGCCCTGCAGTACGTCTCTGACCTTTGGATAAAATTCAAATTCCTAATATGTTTTATAAACTTCTGCTTAATGTTGGCCTCTCTCTGCCTCTCTGAAGAGTTTCATGTTTTTCATAATAGTCTCTCTCCCCATATGGGTAATATATACTCATGTTCCAAGTCTCATCTTTCAGGAACTCTCCCCTTACAATATGTCCTGGATTCTCCCTGCAGCTCCTGAGTGACTCTCCTCTTGGTAATATTTGTGCATTTACTGAAATTCAAACCTGTGAGCCCTGCATACATCGTCACATTTCTGTTGTACTCGGAATATTTGGTTAAATGTAATCTATGTCAAAAATGAAACCTAAAGCTTTTAGAACTGAGTAAATAAAGCTTTCTCGTGGGTATGGAACCATGATGTGGAAAAACTAGTATCTGACCCCAAGTCTTTCTAAATCCACGTTCTCCACACAAAACATGCAGGAGTTACATAAATTAGAGGCTTGCTTAGATGGCACACTCAGGTATTGTCTTGAAAAAATGAGTTTTTCTATAGCAATGTGCCAAGTGTGGCACAACAATGGTAGATTCCTCTTTTGATCTGTATGCCAGCTATCCATTGTCCTGTTAGTGAATTCTTCCTCAGATGTCTCATATTTAATCATGCTACTCAGCTTTAAAAGTAGATCTTTCTGTTAAAAATGATTGAGGCCCCACTATCAACTGAATTGTCTCCCCAAAATTCATATACTGAAGTCTTAACATGGCGAGGTGATTGTGGTTGGCATTCCTGATTGAGGTTAAATGAGGTCATAAGAGTGGGCCTACTCTGACAGGAGTAGTATCCTTAGCAGAAAGGACCCTGAGAGCATGGCCCTCCCCTTGGGGTACAGGAGGGAGTGGCATCCCCAAGGCAAAAGAGAGCTCAGCCCAGAAGCGGAGAAACCAGACCCTGGTCTTGGACTCTAGCCTCCAGAAATTAAAATCCTTTAGGCTACCCAGTGGGATTGCACTGGTCATGACCATCACATCCCTGTTTGACTTTCTACAAAACAGTCCCTCATGGTGGAATCTATAACAACACCAAAGGGCTGCTGCCTGTGAGTGTAGGGGTGACTCCAGGAGTAAGGGAGACTTATTCCCTAGCACCAACACTACCCTCCTCAGAGGTGACACTCAAACAATCATATGCAGAAGCAATGGAAGATCAAAGACCAGAACAAATACATATTCATTCATTCATGCACTGGAAGGGACTGAGTGCCTACCCTGGGGTGAGCTAAAATGACAATAAGATTGTGGACCTCCAACTTCATAGAAGACATGGACAGAATCTAGCAATTCTGATGCAGAAACCACACGTATAAAATAAAGGCTATCGATTATTAGATCAGCTGAGAGAAAAGATGTAGAACTTGGTGCAGGAAGTCAGGAAGGCACTGCAGATGGAAGCTCTGTGACAGAGTAGGGCTGGGCCTCCCCAGCGCAGTCCTTCAGTGTAGTCACTCTGGGGTGACTCTCACCATGCAGCGTTGGCTTCCCAGGAACCCACTGCAAATGGTGCTCTCTTACCCCAGAGAGTGTGGCTCCCAGGTTATGTCGAGCACATTGGTAAGGCAACCAGCCATGTCTCTTTTACATAGATGTCTCTCTCTCCCTCTCCCTCTCCCCTCACCTCTCTCCCTTCTACTCATTCCTTAATACCAATGGAAAAAATATCTGCTCGTGAGGATTCTTAAAAATGAGCATTCTCATTATGAAATGAATGTGTAAACATGAAGTTCCTTCCTCCTTTTCATGACTGTGTTTTATCACTCTATAAAAGTGAACCTGAAAAAAACAACAACATTTCAGACAGCACTAGAGAAGAACATCAAGGTAAGTCATAGCAAAGGAAGATCTGCTCCAGGAGCTTCTCCTAAGAGCCTGCGCCTGCTGTTTACAAAGCTTGGCCCTTCCCTACTGCATGGCCTCCAGTGTTTCTCACTGAACAAGGTGCTGAAGGAGCAGAGAGAACAGTGGAAAAGTGAGTCCCAAGGTACCCTACCTGGAATGCTTATGCAAAGTCCTAGCATGGTCACCACGGCCCTGCCTATCCACCGAGTGTCCTGTTCTCTGTGTGGTGGAGGGGGAGGGCTAAGTAGTAGGGAGGGGAGGGAGTAAGGAAAGGAAAAATAGGAGGGCTTGTCATTGGCATTACCTCAGAGAAGCAGGCAGGTGTGGTGGACTCTGTGCAGGTCAAGAATGTCCTAAAGTGGACCCAGCCACAGGTTCCACAGCTATGGGTGCTACTACTGCCCCTAGGAAGGAGGAGAGATTTTAAACCATCTATGGTGCCACATGAAAGCATGTACAGAGTGATCATCCTTGTCCTCGCAGTCAGCTGAGCTGTGCTGTAAAGTTCCACAGAGAACTCAGGGAAGAAAGTGGCCCTGCCAGTGGGCAAGGAGAGAAGTTGGGGCTTTGAGGTCTCTGGGACAGGAGAGGAAAGGGGAGCTGCTGGAGCTGAATGAGGCCAGAGTTCAATGGACCAGAGCAGGCAGGGCACAGGCCATGGAGGAAAGGATATGGGACAAAGAAGGCTTCTGGTGGAGGCTAAGAAGGAAGTTCTGGGTGCTGAGAGGGACAATGGGTCTGAGTTTTGGGAATTCACATAACCTTCCTGAACTGACACAGGGAAAAGACAAGGGGAGGGGACAACAAAAAGGGGAAGGAGACCAGCAAAAAAGGAAAAGGGGGTGTGGTGTTTAACATGCCCTTTAAATGGAACTGATGCCCCCTGTGGCCTCTACCACATTGGATGTTAATAGAAGCTTTGAAAATGATGAAGACTTTACTGCATTTTATAAAGAGCTACACAAGAAGAGGCTATAACGCAGGTAAACATATATGTACTCAATATAGGAGCACCTAAATATATAAAAGAAACTTCTTGAAGACTTTACAAGAGAGATGGATAGCAATACAGTCATAGTAGGAGACTTTAACAACCCACTGACTTCACTGGATAAATCTTCCAGATAGAAAGTTAATAAGAAAACACACTAAATCAGATGTGTTTAATTGACATGTATAGAACATTTCACCCCAAAGCTACAGAATATACATTTTTCTCAAGTGCACATAGGTTATTCTCAAAGATAGACCACATATTAGGACACAAAACAAGTGTCTACAAATTCAAGAAGATTGAAATCATATGAAGCATCTTCTCAGATCACAATAGAATTAAATTATAAATCAACAATAGTAAAAACACTCAAAAACATTCAAATGCATGGAGACAAAATAGCATGCTATTAAACAATGAATGGGTTACCAAAGAGGTCAAGAATGAAATAGAAAACTTGCTGAAATCAAATGTAAATGAACAAACAACAACTCCAAATATGGGACACTCTGAAAACTGTCTTGAGAGGGAAGGTCATAGCACTACAGGACTACAGGAAACAAGAAAAACTGGTAATCAGTTATCTAACCTACAACTTAAAGAATTAGAAAGAGAGCAATAAGAAAATCCCAAAGTAGAAGGAAGGAAATAATAAAGATCAGAGTAGAAATGAATGTAATAGGTACTAAATAAATAAATAAATAAATAAATAAATAAATATCAATAAAAGCTGGTTCTTTGAAAAAATAAACAAGGTTGATGAACCTTTAGCCAGCAGCTCCCCTTTCCTTTCCTGTCCCAGAGACTTCTCTCCTTGCCCACTGGCAGGGCCACTTCCTTCAAGAAATAAACAGAGAAGATCCAAATAAATACGTTCAGAAATGAAAGATGTAAAGTAATAACTGACCTCACAGAAATATAATTTTAAACAACACTATGAACATCTATATAGAAAAAGCTGAACAACTTGGATTAAATGGACATATTCCTAGAAAAAAAATACAATCTTACAAAAGTCAATCAGGAAGAATGAGAAAATTTGAATAGGCAGATAATTACTGATGAAATTGTAAAGCAAAAAACTTCCAGCAAACAACAGCCCTGGTCTGTATGGCTTCACAGGAGAGTTTTACCAAACATTCAAAGAAGAATTAATACTTACCTTCTCAAACTATTCCAAAAAATCTAAGAGGAAGGAACACTTCCAAGCTCTTTTTATAAGGCCAAGATTATCCCAATTCCAAAACCAGATGACAACATTACAAAGAAAGAGAATTTCAGGCCAATATCCCTAATAAACATAGATACTAAAATCCTCTACAAAATATTAGCCAATCGAGTCCACCAATATATTAAAAAGATCATACAACATGATCAAGTGGGATTTATTCCAGGGATGCAAGGTTGGTACAATATTCTCAAATCAATAAATATATCACCTAAACAAAATTGAAAACAAAAATCACATGAACATATCAATAGTTGCAGAAAAAGCATTCTACAATATTTCTTGCCACTCCCGTCTGGCCTGCATCGTTTCTGTTGAGAAATCAGCAGACAGTCATATGGGTGCTCCTTTGTAGGTAATTAACTGTTTTTCTCTTGCTACTTTTAATATTCTCTCTTTGTCTTTTGCTCTTAGTATTTTAATTATGATGTGTCTTCGTGTGGTCCTCTTTGGGTTCCTTTTATATGGGGTTCTATGTGCTTCCTGGATTTGTAAGTCTATTTCTTTTACCAAATGTGGGAAGTTTTCAGTCATTATTTCTTTAAATAGTTTTTCAGTATCTTGCTCTCTCTCTTCTTCTGGCATCCCCACAATTCTGATTTTGGTACGCTGGAAACTGTCCCAGAGGCTCCTTACATTATCTTCACATTTTTTGATTCTTTTCTCTTCTTGCTTTTCCAGTTGAGTGTTTTCTGCTTCTTTATATTTCAATTTTTTTTACTTGATTCTTGCCTTTCTCTAGTCTGCTGTTAGGACTCTGTATAATATTTTTTATTTCAGTCAGTGTATGTTTAATTTCTAGTTGGTCCTTTTTCATCTCTAGTTGGACATTTTCCATCTCTAGTTGGATCTTTTGCATCTCTAGTTGGCCCCCTTTCATCTCCTCTTGGCTCTCGCTAACTTTATCCAACTTTTCTAGGATATTCTTGAAAAACCTTATAAGCGTGGTTTTGAACTCTATATCCAGTCGTTTTTTTTCCTCCATTTCTTTTGTTTGTTATCCCTTCCCTTGTCTCGGCATTTTCACTATGCTGGGAGAACTTCTGTGTTGGATTCAGCCTTATGATACCAGCCTTGCAAAACCGCAGAAGCTTCTTTGTTGAGCTTGGGATGGGTGGAGTTTCAGCGCTTAAGGGACTGCCTTGCCTTCCAGTGGGCCCTACCCTCCACTGCCCCTGATTCTCACGTGACTGGGTAATCGCAGGAGAGGTCCTTCTGCGCGTGCACAATGCCTCTAGACCACTGCCTTTGTGGCTACCCTATGCTCCAGGACCACACGAGTCTATGTCCCCAGGGCTTCACCTGAAACTGGGACTTAGTGGAGTCAGAAGTGGCACAGTTGGGAAGGTCTGTCTCCTGCCCACTCTCGAAAGCCAGGGGCACAATCAGTCAACTTGATGAATAGCAAGAACCTACAACCAAGAATACTCTATCCAGAAAAGCTATCATTCAGAATTGAAGGACAGATAAAGAGCTTCACAGAGAAGAAAAAGCTAAAGGAGTTCATCAACTCCAAACCAGTATTATATGAAAGGTACTCTTTAAGAAGAGGAAGAAGAAAAAGGTAAAAGACAAAAAATTATGAACAACAAATACCTATCTATCAACAAGTGAATCTAAAAATTAAGTGAATTAAAAATTTGATCAACAGAATAAACTGGTGAATATAATAGAATCAGGAGCACAGAAAGGGAATGGACTAATAATTCCAGGGGAAAGGGGGTGAGGGGGTGTACAGGGAGAGACTGGACAAAAATCATACACCTATGGATGAGGTCAATGGGGGTGAGGTAAGGGTAGAGGGAAGGGTGGGAATTAGGTGGAGGGGAGCTATGGAGGGAAAAAAAGAGAAACAATTATTCAAGATTCACAAACAGTCTCCAGAGGTCGCATCTGAGAGGAAATACTGAGATTAGAGCTCTCTCTACAGTCTGTGCTTCGCCGAGCCATCCTCAAATCATCCCTGCTTCTCTCCTGGGTATTAGATATCCCTCTCCCTCACAAACTGTGCATGGATTACAGAGCAATTAAAGGAATTACTGGGAACACTGTATTCTTTGGAAGAGAGCACCAGCAGAATGAGTGACTAAAAGTAAAATGTCATAAAGGTGTTTCATTTTCCACTTGCATTCATGAGAAAGAATCAAATAGGAGAATGGGACAAATTAATTGAAAATTCAAAAAAAATGCATCAGCCTGCATTTCCTTTCCTATCTTCGAATCCAGGCTGTACCTGCAGAGGCAGTCAAAGCCATGCTCCATATCTTGTCAAAGCCTGTGTGCTTAATGAAGGACACTGTATAAACAAGTAAAAGTTTCAATGCTATCAAAATCTAATATTATGAAAAATTTTAAAAAGAAGAAAGAAAAAAATTGTTGGAGAAAATAAAAATAAATTTTAATTCCAAACCCATGTTTTCACCTCTCCCTGATCCCTAAATCACTGCAATATGATTTCACCATTTCCTACTAAGCCCTTAGAATCCTTAGCCAACAACTCTCTTGTCTTTGACATTCTTTCTAAACCTCCTTCTCCAACTGCTCTCTTCTCCTGTGTCCCCACACTGTTGTGCACTGCTCACTGACACAGCCCAGGCCCTGCTTGGCTGTACATGTTCACACATGTTTATTCTATACTTCTACAAGACTGTCAGGTTTGTTAAGCTAGAGATTCACTTTTAATTATACTTCTGTCCACAAAATTACCAAAAGCAATATAAGTGCTTAATTTCTTTGTTATATTGCATTAAGTATTTCAGTTTACTTTTAAGGACACTTGGCTTAGAGATTCATTTTTTAAAAAATTATTCTTGTACCATTAATATCAAGGAATGTGGGGTTGATGAGGGCTTTGGTGACAAAAACTTCTTAAACCAATGTCAAGATTTACTCCTCCCTATAACTCTAATCCTAATACTATTACCACTTTTAACATGTAAAACATTTCCTCCAAATACCTTTTTAAAATCTCTCAGTGAATATTATTAAAAGTTAAATTATTTAGCATGATGTTTAAAAACAAATACAATAAGAAGAGTCAGGACTACAAATGCCAGGAAACAAGAAAAGTGGCAAACTTACTGATGATGTATGAAATAATTTATAAACCCCACAAATGCTCCTTTCATGTTTTCCTGAAAAACAGCTCTGCCACATGTACAGACAAGCCATGTATAGACAAGACATGTATACACACGTGTATAGACAAGACACACTGTGTCCTCAGTTGGGCACAATCTAACCAAAACTATTTAGTTTTGCTATAAAAAGAGCATTTTATTGGGCAATCCTGTTAAGAGGGGCAAGTTTACAACAACTGTCATTAGGAGTACATTAGCCTCTGTCATTGCTTACTGTGCACCAATGTTAGTAGGCAGCCGTGTCAAAGGGGAAGCATTTGAAAAATGTCTTTAAAACAGAAGGGAAACGAATTTGCCCTCAGATTGGAAAATTGCCTTCCTAAGTGGCACACACACTCAACCCCTGGGAAGGGACACAGAACTTTTGCAATCAGTGCATCCTTTCCAAAGGCTATTAGATGGTGACCAATGACTCCAGGTGCACATAATGTGATCATTTTCTTTTTCAAAATAAACATGAGCTAGAAGACAGAGTAGCAGATGCAGAGACAAGGAAACTGTGTTCTCTGCCGGCTTTCCGCCTGCCAGCCGGGCCTCAAGCCAGTCATTTCGCACCTCTGTGCTGTTACCTCCTCTGTGAATAGGGAAGGTGGCTCAGTGTCTCTCAGGTCATCTCAGGATCCAAAAATCCTAAAGATCTCAGTGAAATATATCAATAAAAGCATCTCTAGGGCATTTCTCTACACTACTTCCAACAACATGCGTCTGCTATTTTGCCACATATTGCCATATTTTGCTCTATTTTTAAATGGAGACTGAATTTCCTCGGTGCACTTTAAATGGCCAATGTCTAGTTTGGTACTTTACACCCATCAGGCACTAAAAAACACACAAAAACATAAGTGTATAGAATGGAGACAAAAAATGTCTCACTAGCATACATTTTCCTGCATCTCAAGTATTCTTGATGTTCATCTGCATTTTATTTTATTCTGAGGAACAGAACAGAGAACCCAGAAATCAACCCACACTATTATGCTCAATTAGTATTTGACAAATGAGGCAGGAGCATACAATGGAGTCAAATGTAAGATGTGAAACCATAAAAATCCTAGAAGAAACCATAGGCATCAAAATCTCAGATACCTCTCATAGCAATCTGTTTACTGATACATCTCCTAGGACAAGGGAAAGTAAGGAGAAAATAAACAAATGGGACTACATCAAAATAAAAAGCTTCTGTACAGCAAAAGACACCATCAATAAGTAAAAAGGGAGCCCACTACATGGGAGAACATATTTGGCAATGATACATCTGATAAAGGGTTAATATCTAAAATATATAAGAACTTGTACAACTTAACAAAAGAAAGACAAACAATCCAATTAAAAAATGGGCAAATAACCTACAGAGACACTTCTCCAAAGTGGACATTCAAAAGGCCCAAAGACATATAAAGAAAATGCTCAAAGTCACTAATCATCTGAGAGATGCAAATCAAAACAACAAGGAGCCCTAATTGATTTGGCTCAGTGGATAGAGTGTCAGCCAGCAAGCAGACTGAAAGGTCCCAGATTTGATTCCGGTCAAGGGCACATGCCTGGGTTGCAAGCTCGATCCCCTGTAGGGGATGTGTAGGAGGCAGATGATCAATGATTCTCTTTCATCATTTTTGTTTCTGTCTCTCTCTTTCTCTCCTTTCCTCGCTGAAATCAATAAAAATGTTTAAAAAATGAGGTAACACCTCACACCTGTAGGAATGGTTACCATCAACAAATCAATAAACAGCAAGTGTCTGAGTAGATATGGAGAAAAGGGAACCCTCATACACTGCTGGTGGGAATGGAGACTTATGCAGCCTCTGTGGAAAAGAGTATGTAGTTTCCTCAAAAAATTAAAACTGGAACTTCCATTTGACCCAGTGATCCCACTTCTAGGAAAATATCCTAAGAAATCAGAAACACCAATCAGAAAGAATGTGTGCACCCCTATGTTCATAGCAGCACAATTTACAATAGCTAAGATTTGGAAACAGCCTATGTGCCCATCAGCAGATGAGTGGATAAAAAAGCTGTGGTACATTTACACTATGAAATACTATGCATTAGTAAAGAAGAAGACTCTTTTACCCTTTGGGGCAGCAAAATAAGCCAGTCAGAGAAAGACAAGTATCACAGGATCTCACTCGAATGTGGAATCTAATGAACAAAATAAACTGCTGAACAAAATAGGTCCAGAGACATGGAAACTTAAATTAGAGGCTCTGACATTTACAAAGAGGAGGGAAAGAAGGAGAAAGGGAACAAGAAAAGGAAAGAAAGAAAAACTAAAACATTTGATAAATCCATGCTCTGAAAGCACAATTATAGTGTTCCTAATTTAGGTCATATGAAGCTTTATTGGAACAAGTCTTCTAAATGTTGTTAGAACTCCTCCTCACTTATACACACTCCACAACCACCCCTGCCTTTAGCCTCCATAGAGAGAAGGTATGAGTGTTAAGGGTCTGAGAGGACACACTGGACAATATGCATCATCCATTCTCAGAAACTTCAGTCATTACCAATAAGACTGTCTTGCCTAGCTCCTTCGCTCTCTCTTTTTTAGGAATTCTTCAGTATCACACAAAGCATAGCAGATGGACCTATTCCAAAAGTGTGTCCAGCCTACCTAGGAATGGCTGAGTCATACTCGCAGAACAAACATGCAGTGGGGAGTCTTCGGTTAGCCTGAGAAATGCAGCGCTATCTACCTGGCACTGTGGGAACCCTAATCCAAGCACACCAGATGTTCAAAGCCAATTGAACATGGGGGCCTGTCCAGAGTACCCTGGATGTTCAAAGCCAGGTTGCCATACGCAGGTGCAAAGGCAGGGACACAGTGATCTTACTGTGTGTACTGTACAGGCCGTTTTTCTATAACCCAGATACAATGTCGCTACTTGGCAAGAAGCCCTTCTGTCTTAAGTTGTAAAGATGGGTTGCTGATCCACCAGGGGCTGGCTGCTTGGTCAGGCTCCTTTGGTAGCAATGTCTACTTGGTCTGCAGTAAAGTCTCTCTTACCTGCACAATGACAACTTCTCAGGTCTTCTCCATCTGTTACCAAGCATCTGAAGACCTGTGTGCCCAAGAAGGCAACACTATTTAGATCTGTCCAGGGCCCTGACTTCTGGCTGAGAGGCTTTGGAGGAGGGAGGAAGTGAAGAAAAAAAGGAAGGAAAACCAACTGCAGCAGATTCCTTAAGCACAAGCACATCTCAATGGTGTTTTACCAGCATTGAATATCAATAGACACCCCAAACAGGCTCTGACAAAGTGTCCTTTCCCTCTGATTTGTTAATTTTATAACCATACTTTCTTGCTGATGGCTCACTTGGTTCTAGAATAAACTGAAGTTAGCTTATCAAAATACAAACAAACCCTAACTAGTTTGGCTCAGTGGATAGAGCGTTGACCTGTGGACTCAAGGGTCCCAAGTTTGATTCTGGTCAATAGCATGTACCTTGGTTGAGGGCACATACCCAGTAGGGAGTGTGCAGGAGGAAGCTGATCGATGTTTCTCTCTCATCGATGTTTCTAACTCTCTATACCTCTCCCTTGCTCTCTGTAAAAAAATCAATAAAATATATTTAAAAAAAAA
This sequence comes from Lasiurus borealis, assembly GCA_004026805.1. Taxonomy (NCBI): domain Eukaryota; kingdom Metazoa; phylum Chordata; class Mammalia; order Chiroptera; family Vespertilionidae; genus Lasiurus; species Lasiurus borealis. Next base: position 37,441 of record PVJN01011512.1, read on the forward strand.
ACGCAAAGAAAATGCACTAGCCAGGATCCACGGAAATCCTAAGCACTTATGAATGTAGACATATTGGTAAGTTATTACCTGCGACTTCAGTTTTGTGAAGATTTTTCATAGAAAACCCACCTCAAAAGTTTGTTGTGAACATTAAGTTAAAGTGGAAAGGCAATTAATATTCCCTTGTCAGACTCCTTAACCAACTCAAAGTTAAGAAACAAAATAGGATTTTTTTTTCTAATCATTTTAAGACATAACACTTTATTACATTTATTCATTGGGAAACGTTTTAAGTGTCCCTATGTGCTAATCATTTGTGCATTTCCTCAGAACGTGTGAGGATGTGGAGAGGAAGATAGCACACGTCCCTAGAGCCTCTGCTGCCGGGAACCAGCAGGTCATGCTTGCTTTATGCTGAAGATTGAATCACACACACAATTAAAAAGGCAATTAAATGCTGAAAGCGCTTTTGATTGCATGTCTACACCTCAGAAGGCCAAGCATCTCTCAAAGCCTATTTTGCTAAAGCTGTGCAAAAAAGTATGTACTTGTACTTCCTCCTAGTACACAACGGTGACTCAGCTTTTTGGGTAATGATTCCCTGGAAAAGGTCATCTGGTAATTATTTTTAGGTCAAACTAGCCTCTCTTCTTTGTGAGAGGTTATTTAAATTCATTATTGGAGAGGGGCATTTTCCGCAGATGAAAACCCCCTAGTATATCTGAGGCATGAAAATAATTACACAGTAAATAACACATTAATAGAGATCACATTTTAAAGAGGCAAATTGTAACAATATAAGGTTCTGAGCTAAGTCTGAGTGCAATCAGGTGGCCTTTCCCCTAGTTTTAATTTGTGAAGACTAGAATCCAAAAAGCATCTGAATCCTGGAGAGCAATGCCTCCTTGTGCCCTGGGGAAAGGGAGAACGTAGTCACAGGTTCCTTTTACTATAAAAGTTTCCTTATTGGTCTCACTAAAATTTTTCATATATTAAAATGAAAAAGTACACTGTATGTCATAAAGCTTCATAAATAACATCTTGTGTGCATGAATGCTTTCTGGGAGCACCAGGGAAGTTTATGCCCTCAAGAGTGGCTGTGGCCAGTGTACTCCGCTGGTTGGGCATGCTCCCCTGCACCAAAAGGTTGCCAGTTTGATTCTCAGCCAGGGCACACACCCAGATTTGGGCTCAGTCCCCTATAGGGGGCATGCAGAGGCAACCAACTTGATTAGATATTCTGTCCTCACATTGATGTTTCTCTCTATATAAAAATAAAGTAAAATAAAAAATATCTCAAGAAAGTCAAAACACCATTATGAGAATTAATAATCACAAAATAGCTGCACAATTAAAACTTACCATCTATACATTTTGAGAACAGCTTGTGCTGTCTGCTTGAGACCTTCATTCATTTCCCCAGATATATTCACTGGGGATGATAAAATTATCCACATGTGAGCACCAGGTAGAGACATGTTTGATACTCCATCTCTAAACATATGAGCTCAACTCTCAAGTGCACTATCATGGAGAATATGTGAAGCTCCTCTGGGTGCCCCTCCTAAACGAGGCAGCACCTTGTGACTGCGCTTGTGTTAGAAACGTAGCCACGAGGGCTGGAGAGCTTGGCTGGTAGAGCCTTGTTCTGATGCACCAAGGTTGTGGGCTGGATCCAAAATTATAACTACCCACAATTTATAAAGAACTCAGATAGCTTAATACCAGGAAAACAAGCAACCCAATTAAAAAGTGGGCAGAGACCTAAATAGACACTTCTCCAAGGAAGAGATACAGATGGCCAATAGACACAAAAGGTTGCTCAACATCCCTAATCATCAGAGAAATTCAAATTAAAACCCTACACCTGTCAGAATGGGTATCATCAATAAAGCCACAAACAACAAACGCTGGTGAGGATGTGGAGAAAAGGGAACCCTCATGTAGACTGGTGAAGCCAGTATGGAAAGCAGTAGGAGTTACCTCAAAAAATTAAAAATGGAACAACCTTAAGACTTAGGAATTTCATTTCTGGGAATATATCTGAGGAAATGGAAACACTGGTTGAAAAATATACATGTACTCCTACATTCATTGTAATGCTACTTACAAACCAAGATTTGAAAGCAGTCCACACATCCATTTACACCGTGGAATACTACTCAGCCATAAAGAAGAAGGAACTCTTACCCTTTGTAATAGTATGAATGGACCTGGAGAGTATTATGCTAAACAAAATAAGCCAAGAAGGAGAGATAAATACCATAGGATTTTCCTCATATGTGGAATCTAATGAACAACATCAGCAAACAAAAGAGAAACAGACTCATAGACACAGATAACAGACTGGCAACTGTCTGAGGAGAGGGGGTGAGGTTATGTGAAAAGGAAAGGGATTTACAGTACAAATTGGTAGTTAGAGAATGACCAGAGAGATATGGGTTGGGACACCAGGAATATAGTCATTATCAGGATGAGTACAGATGGGGCCAGGTAGGTACTGGAAGCAGCAGGGGACCACACTTTAAAGTACATGATTTTCTAAGCATTTTGCTGTCATCTGAAACCAACACAGAATCATACTGAATGTAAATTGCAATTAAAACTAAATATATTAAAAAAAGCCCAGCTGGCATGGCTCAGTGGTTGAGCATCTACCTATAAACCAGGAGGCCATGGTTCAATCCCCAATGTGGGGCATGAAGGAGGCAGACAATGAATGATTCTCTATCATCACTGATGTTTCTCTCTCTCTCCCCCTCTCCCTTCCTCTCTGAAATCAATAAAAATATATTTTAAAAAATAAATGTTAAACAAAGAAAATGCATGGTCTTTCCCACAGTGGTTTTGGGAGCTGGATGTCCATATGGAGTCCTTATGGACCAGGCTGTTCCAATCCTCATAGTACCCTTGTCAACACGCCCCTTCCAGGAACACAGCTGTATTAGGAAGCCTTACTGTCAACTATCATATACTCCTATGTATTCTTATCTCCAGTTAGCTCCCAGAGTTCCCTGATACAACTTGTTACCATGGTTACCTTCATCTCCAGGGGCTACAGTTCACCATTATCTCAGGACACATAAACAAAAGTGAACAGTTCCCAGCAAATCTGACCTACATGGGAAGTCCTTGTGTCTCAGCTTTTATACCACTAACACAGCTATATATTAATTTTCTCGGGCTCACATCAGTAGATAGCTTGTACTAAGATTACAACCAGCTAACTTCCTTTTATTCCTACTTGTATTAAGACCTATCTCCTTCACTTTGAATTGTGGAGTCACAAAATACTTTTAATCTCCGGCCTGTTGTTTACATAAGACATATTAAATTTAAGGAGACAATAAGCTAGAATGTATAAAGCAGTTTAATATGGTACCTGATTTATAGTAAACAATCAAAATATTAACTATTAATGCCCCTTTTCTTTAATTTTAAGCTCATTCTGGGAGATGAGAAAGCTCATGCACATGCAAACTCACAATACAAAGACACACGCAGGCATTGAGGCATTCATTGTCCTAAGCTTCACATTAGCATGGAAAGAAGCTGGCTGGCATTGCCAATAATTTTTTTGTTGAAATTAATTTTATTTGAATAGTGATAATATAAACCTCCATGGCATGGAAAGTGAGCTCACTGTCGCTGAGACCTCTGTAGTTAGCTAAGGTGATAGAATGAATATTACCACTAGCCCAGGAGTGCATTGGGGGTCCCTCACAACCTCAGTTCCCCCTCAGGTGGCAGGTGGCATAGCCTGATACCACTGATGGCCTACCCTCGCTCACCAGCTGATATGCTCAGCTCACAATAGATGTCCTGTTCTTGGTCGGCCTGAGCTGTGCCCACAGGACCCCGAGCAGGTCCATTGCTGAGGTGGCTACAGGGAGCCTTAGGGAGCTGTGCCCTCTGACCAACTGTCTCCTCATTTTTTACAGTTAATACATGATAGCTTGGAGGAGAAGTGTCTGCACGCTTTACTGGAGAAACATTTTCTTACACACTCTTCATATTCTCTGAATGCACCTGCTTGCAATGCATGGAACAAGGACACATTAAGCTACTTGAAATGTCCTCAGCTGAGCCCACCTCTCCTTAAAGCAATCTCAGAGTAGGGCACAATGGCAGTCAGGCCTGAGGAGCCCCCATGGAATGATCAGTCACATTGAAAAAGGAGCTCCATTTGAAAAATAGCCCGTTCAACACACCATCTGTGATTATAAAAGCCAAGCCGGGAGCCAGCGGGATGGAGATTAGAAGGATTAAATCTTGATGATTAGAGAGAAATGTTTAGAAGGAAAAAGTAAATTAGCAACTTGTGGGGATTACAAAGCATCTTAAATACACAGAGGTTTGCAGCAGGATTCTGTGTCTGCTGGCAGCAGAGTTCTCATCAGGCAAATCCTAATGAATTTTCCACTTGAAATGATTGATCAGCCCTGATTAAAGACACTAATCCCTTTAGCCTCTTCTTATCTCCTGGTCTCCGGCTGGTCCTGGCTTGGCACAGATTCCCAGCCAGCCATCACAGGGCAGGAGATTCTCCCACTGAAATGAGAGAAGCGAGGACAACACTCATTTGTAAGCAGCCACAAGAAGTTTTATCGCCAGGTGAATGATCATGACCCTAGCTTTTTGGAAAGAAACATTACATTCGACTTGGACTTTGAGTTTCACTACTATGGAATCTGTGATGGGCCAGTGGCAAAAGGCAGTCAGGGCAGCATCCCATACTGTTCATAACCTTCAGCCTTGACCCAAGAGAGGCAGCTCTGCTGCGGGTCAGCTTCTTCTTGGACAAAACGTTTTTTGATATAAAGTTTATAAATGTTTATCTTTCATGAATCACATTATTCATTTTCTTTTTCAGATTCTATGACCTCCAAATATAATAGATGTATGACCCTTTTTAATGTTTGAAGGAAACGCATATTAATTTTTAAAATGTTTAGTTTAGTTATATTGTTATGCTCAAAAGTTTTAAAATGTCCATGTAGACTGTTGTTTATCTGAGACATGTTTCTGTCACCCCTTAGCTTAGACTGGAGTAAGGTTTTCAAAGTGCTTTGGTTTCATCATCTTGTGATTTGATTTTTCTTAGTATGACATATCTAATATATCTGTCATTTATTTCAGTGATGTGACAACAACTTGAAACAGAGACAAGAGGTAGGTGTCAGTGCACTCAGGTGTGAGGAGGCACTTAAAGTAATTTGTGTTGTTCCTTTATAATATACTAGGGCAATAGTCGGCAAACTGTGGTTCTTGAGCTGCAGTTTGCTACTCTATTGACTAATGAGTTTGCTGACCACTGTTCTAGGACCTCAATGCATGGATTTGTGCAGCTTGAAAGGAACTATGGGCCATGAGGCTGCAGTGGGCACAGGGGAAGGTCTCTGCCCATCCTCCGTGCCCCTGCCTGGCCCCTCCCACAGCAGCCCCCCTCCCCTGTCTGCTGGCAGCCCCACTCCTACTGCCACTGCCACTGCTCCCACATGCTAACTTTGCAGGCCCAAATTACTCTGTGCCTTCAGCATCTCAGGAGCAGGGGGAGTTTGAGAAGCCCTCAGGAGCTATTGGTTCACACTCACTGATGGCACCAAGCAATTGGGACTAGTGCTGGGCACTGGCTGTGGTTGTGAGTGGAGTTCTGGGGTCAGCAGCGGATGCCAGAGGCGGCTACCAGCCTCAATCACCTTCCAGGAGCAGAGGGAGGTGGAGAATCCCTGAGGGGTGATTAGGGGTCACAGCCACTGCTCCTACCCACTAATGAAGCTCCCTGATAGTCAAACGCATGTCATAGGGATCAGTTGTTCATTTGTTCTGCTGTTCAGCCTATTTGCATATTAGGAATACACACACACACACACACACACACACACACACACACACTAGTTTCTTACATATAATAGAACATAAATTTACATAAAATTATCTCTTCTCCACTGATGTCTGTTCATTCTCTAATACCCTATTTTCAGTAAGGGTTGTCATAAGATGGGGTTAATATTTCCTTTATATTCTGCATTAACTTTGCATTGCTGCATAATAAATTACCACAAACTAACAGCTTAAAAAGTACACTGGCTGGATAGCTCAGTGCTCAGTTGATCAGAGCATCATCCCGATACACCATGGTTGTAGGTTTGACCCCAGGTCAGGCACATACAAGAAGCAACCAAAGAACCCATCAGTAAGTAGAACAACACATTTCTCTCTCTCTCTATCTCCTCTCTCCTTCTCTCTCCCTCTTTCTCAAGCATATTCACACCTTTCCCCCTAATTCTTCCCCTAGGCACATTTCCTCTGTAATTCATTTCTTGGGCCCATGCAGCTCAGCTGGCTCACTTCTTCTACTTCTGTGACTTTCTAAAAAATCCATAAAAATAATAACAAAATCATGAATGTGCCATCCTTTGTCATATTCTATTGGTGAGAAGTCACAGATTCCACTATACTCACACAAAGACACAGGTGTAATACCACAGGCAGAAATCACCAGGGCCATTTTACAATGCTGCCTATCACATATTTGTTCTACAGTAAGTGTTATGATTTTTCTTAAGCATTTATTAGCAAATAAATCAAGGTCACCTTCTCAAGGAGGCCCCTTAGACAGCAGGTCTAAATTCATCTCCTCCTTCCCGCTGTCCTCCAGCCCTCACCCTCCCTCATTTTTATTTATAGTGTTTATCACATCTTTAGCCTTTACTATTCTTTTATTTGTACCTTTTATTGCCTGCAACCTCCTGAAAAAAATATTTTCTGTATTTGACTATTTTAAAATAAGTTTTGTTACTTTTGTCATCTAAAACAATAAATTATTTTAATTAGGAACCACAATAATGTACCACATAGAAATTGATAATAGGAAGAACTCTCCCAAGAAAATATACTTTTTATCATATCTCAGTAGAAGATAAAAAAATCTTTGTTATTTTATTATTAAATAAAAATATGAAAAATAAGTTAATTAAACATTCAACTCAACAATCTAGTCTGGAACTAATTGCATGTTAAGAATTTATTAAATTGAAGGGAAAGGTTATCACGTTTTCAAATTCTTACAAAAATAAACAGTAAAAGTGAGAAATAAAGTGGAGTTGCTTCTTAGAAAAGAACAATAAAACAGATAAATCTCTGGTATATTTGACTTAAAAAAAACACACACACAGAAGACCCCTGGCCAGGCTGGTTAGAGCATCATCCCCATAAACCAAGGTCTCAGGTTCCATCCTCGGGCAGGGCACACACAGGAACAAGCTAGTGCATGGATGCATAAATGAGAGGAAAAACAATCGCTAAAATCAATCAATCAATAAACGAGGAAAAACTCTTGATATTCAGAAATAATAATGAAAAAAAGAACTATAGCTCCTTCGCCTAGGAAAATATTGTAACCTCTGAGTACAAACCTCTGATCGGTTAAGTAAATAAGAAAGAAATTCAAGATGAGGATGGAACTTGAATAGAAAAAATGATTTTGAATTCCAAAGACATACAGTTGCAGCAATCACTAGAGGTGTTTCAAGTGTACAGATTCAAGAGAAATCAACTGTCAGCTGAACACTGCAGGTTGAAGATAGGTATTCTTTTACCCCTAAAATATCACAGAATAAAAGAACTTAAAATGATAAAGAAGTTCCTACAGGCACAAATCGTGGAGGAATAGTTAACAGGGGACATGAGGGGTCAACAAAATTCCATAAAATACAAACCAGATGAACAATGGTAACCAAGTTGAGCTTCAAGTGCCTATGTTCTGTTAACAGGAAAAGCCCATGAGAGGGAAGGATTCACTGCACAAACCCTGGGAAGACTCAAGAATCAGAGGAGTTGAGATGCTAAAAACAATGGACTACTGGCTGAACATGACCATAAAGATATTAAATCTCCAGGCCCTGGCCAGGTAGCTCAGTTGTTAGAGTATTGTCTCCATATGCTAGGGTTGCAGATTTGACCCCTGGTCAGGGCACATAGAAGAATCAACTAATGAATGCATAAATAAGTGGAAAAACAAATCAATGTTTCTCTCTCTCTCTCTCCCCTTCTCCGCTTCTTATCTGTAAAATCAATCGATAAAATTAAAAAAAAAATATTAGATTTCCATTATTTCCAGCCCCATGTGGACAGATGGCCACCTCTTTCCAGTCCAGGTGACTCGCTCTGTACAGGCTCCAAGTGGTAGAAGACAAAGTGAGCCGTGCTACAGTGAGCACAGATCCACACACCAAACTATGAGGCCCCCTTCCCTCCCATCATCCCACCCTTAGAACACTTCTCTAGGCTCTGAATCCTACGTATATATGGATACAAACATAGATTTTAGTTTATGTTCTACCTGACATGGGGACAACTTATGCCTAATTAGTCTGGAATCACTGAACAACACATTCCACAGTATACCAAGGTCATCATTTTGTCATCTTTATACTAAACCTGCAATGTCACTTTAGACATCTGCCCACCACTTTCCCATCATGAGTCCCCTGGAAGATTTTCAGTCCTAATCCTTTGCCATATCTCTTTAGATATTGACAGTGGAAAGGCCCATTTATATTTTTTCAAAATTTTCAAAGCCAGGAGCATCCATAGACCCAATGATGAGACACAATCAGGAATATGTTGGGGAAAAGGTTTTAAGAAAGTTTATG
>PVJN01011513.1:8603-54008 GCA_004026805.1 Lasiurus borealis
CCCCCCCCCCCCCCCCACCCCGATTTCAGATAGTGTAGCTCTTCGGTTTTCTTAGAAAATCTTTGAATAGTAATGAAGAGAAAAGGCAGGAAGAGACTGCCGATGCTAAGATGGGTTTGTGCAGGCCTAATGACTGCTTAAAAGCTTTGCTGTTGAAAGGTTTCCAGGGAAAGGGAAGGGAGAGGAGAACATGGCTTCTTACTCACCAAGAGCCACAGGTTCTGATGCTCGGATTCATCCTCCCTCTTGACCTGTACCGAGGTAAAGATCCCTCCGAGGGCCCATTTGATCTATTCTTGACACAAATGAACACATTCCTTCGGCAAAGGCCTCTGATAATATCCTGTTGTTTTAGGCAGCAAATGTGCACATGATTGCAGGAGCCCAGTGTTGCAGGATTAAATTAGGTGGTTTAAAAAAACAGGTACCAATTGCCCTGGCCCAGTGGTCAGCATACTGCGGCTCGAGAGCCGAGGTTTGCCGCTCTGTTGACTAATGAGTTTGCCGATCACTGGGATAGGGGCTTAATCACAAGGAACAACAACAGCCTGTAATTATTGGAATCAAGAGTCTAGGCTAGTGGTCGGCAAACTCATTAGTCAACAGAGTGGCAAAATGTGGCTCGTGAGCCCCAGTTTGCCGACCACTGCCCTAGCCGGATAGAGCATTGGCCTGCAGACTGAAAGATCCCGGGTTCGATTCCGGTGAAGGGCACGTGCCCATGTTGTTGGCTTGATCTGCAGTGTGGGGCATGCAGGAGGCAGCCTATCAGTGGTTCTCTCTCATCATTGATGTTTCTCTCTCTCTCTCTCCCTGCCCCTTTCTTTCTGAAATTAGTGGAGGTAAAAAAGAGGCAGCAATTAAAGAAAGAAAAGTACCAATTTAAAACAACCTTACACAATGATGAAGATCTGGCATTCAGTTTATTTGATACACATTTCTCATGCTCTTCTGTGTGCTAAGGCTATGCTCATGGGTGGAGATGCAGGCAGCTAATTTCAGGATAAAGTATCAATAATAGGTAAGCAAAGGGTGCTTACTGGAAGCCATAATCCACAGGGCACTTATCTTAGAAGTGGGAAAGGGAATGGGAAACTTACTGGAAGATATGATACCTCAACTTACGTTTTCAGGGTTGTGGAATTTGCCAGGAAAAATTAAAAAAACATGTTTTATTGATTTTAGAGAGAAAGGAAGGGAGAGGGAGAGAGAGAGATAGAAACATCGTGAGATACAATAATGGAGTCCGAAGTTCTGCCTGACCAGAAATTGAACCGGTGACCTTTCGGTGCATGGTTGATGCTCAACCACTGAGCCACACCAACTGGGCACCAGGAAAAACTCTTATAACGATATCACTCTAGTTCTCAAGGATATATTCTACTTTTAAAAAGTAGGAAAAAGAAGAAACATTCATGCAAGGGTTAAAGAGTTGTCAGCCTAATAAGAACCAATCCTCCTGGAATAAAAAAATCTGATCTTGGCCTTGCTTCTATTTATTCTACTTCTTGTAATTATTTAGTGACCTCTCCTTTAAAATAATTGGGATATAATTCACGTACCATAAAAGTCACCCTCTTGAAGCATTCAGTTCAGTGGTTTTCAGTATATTCACAAAGTTGTGCAACCAGCACAACTATTACATTTTATAACATCATCTCCCCTCAAAGAAGCCCCAGGCCCACTGGCACCCTTTCCTGCTGAGGTCTCCATTTATCGCTTGGTGTAAGCTGATGGGCTACTTCTCTTGATGATACCGAGTGTCTTTCAGAATCACAGTTGCCACAGGCTGTGGATATTAGCTGGGGCCAAGGCTTAGCAAGTTTTGGGGTATCAGCAGTTAGCCAGCGTTTGCCGGGAACCACAGGATGTGAGTCATAGCCCTTGAATTAGGAGGAATCCTGTGACCAGATGTTTTCGTACTCTGCAGAGTTCGGGTCAAATTCAGGAGCTGGTTGCAGGCAGCCCCTTCGGGTGTCACCGAGGATGGATGACGGATGATGAGTGCCCGGGTTCTAGTGCAGGGGTTCCGGTTGTGGAGAGCCTGCAGATGTTCTGCCTCCTGAATGGCTCCTGGGGATCATGGAAACTTTGCCATGTGCCACACCCCGGAGGAAGAAGCTCTGGGGCACTCACTCCCAGGGTGAGGGTGCTTTGACTTGGGGGGACCGAGGATAAGTAGAGAGAAGCGAGGCTGCTGTGGAAATAAGGCCTGGTGCTGGCATCTCCCAGCCAACGGGGCCTTGAGAAGGAACCTGGGGTGTCCGTCTCCCGGGGCTTGAGCAGGAAGTGAGAGCAAAGTGTGGGGACTGTTAACCTGCAGCGAGAACTCAGGGGTGCCCCCTCACTTCCACAGGGGGCCCAGGGTGCTAACTTAGTCAAGGCCTCTGAGGTTTTGAGGTGGAGCTTCGGTGTAACTATCTTTTGGTCTAGAATTAATTCATAACCTGAACACGTAAGGCCAGCACATTTGTTGTATGCAAATTCTAACTCTCTTAAGAAACAATAGAGACATACAATACCTTTTAAATTAACGGCACAGAATTTATTATATGGCTGTCCTAGGCTACTTAACTGATTTTTTCCTCTCCTCTACCGGGATGGTTTGTGTTTTTTTCTATTGTCAGAAATGCTCTAATGTTCATCCTTATGCGTACATCCTTACAAGTAATTATCTCCTTAATATACATTCTGAAAGATGGTTTCTGTGTCAAAGGCACACATTTTACGTTTCAATCCACAGTGCCAGACCGCCTTCCAGAAAGTTCGTAGCAACCTTCTCTCTGAGTGCTACACACTTCGTGAAGGTGTTCCCGTCTTCGTATCCTCGCCAACACTGGACAATATTGATAAATGGTGTGCATTTAACAGTCCCGACTGTAAATGGGTGTGTGTTTTCCTCTAATGTGGCTTCCTACGTAAGATACAGGCTTCCTCTCTGGATTTGGCATTTGAGCAGGGAAGGTGGCAGGAAAGAATAAATTCATCTACTTTCCAAGTTGTGGGGGGATAATTTTTGTCTCATCTTACTTCGTGGAGTTAGGAGGATCTAGTTCTTAGGTGTCGATAGGGGGAAAAGTTGGCTTTGAGAGCATTTCCATGAACCTGAAAGTTCTGGAATGTTTTTTCTCGTTGGGTCCATTCTGAGTCTTCTTATGTCAAAGGCTTCTCAAGACAAGGGCTTGTGTTGGAGGGGAAGTCACAGCTCACTTCTTTTTTTCTTTCTCATATATATATATATATACACACACACACACACACACACACACACACATATACACATATATACGTACATATACATATACATGTACATATACATATACATATACATATCTTACTGATTTTTTACAGAGAGGAAGGGAGAGGGATAGAGAGTTAGAAACATCCATGAGAGAGAAACATCGCTCAACTGCCTCCTGCACACCCCCTACTGGGGATGTGCCCGCAACCAAGGTACATGCCCTTGACCGGAATCGAACCTGGGACCTTTCAGTCTGCAGGCCGACGCTCTATCCACTGAGCCAAACAGGTTTCGGCTCGCTTCTTCTTAAACTTTTGCATCTTTGGCCCTCTTGTTCCAGCGAAGGGCCCTCCAGGTGGATTTTCTGCTCTGTCTTGGAGCAGTCAAGTTCAGTGGAACCAGCCATGTGTCCGCTCCCAGACCTCTCTAGCATTGCTCATGCATGGTCATGCTCAGGCTCAGGTATGAAGGAGTGGCATGTGCCCCAGGCTGATCTGAGTCAGTAGAGAGGCAAGGCTTATTCGTGTGTAACTAACATGTCTTGAGAACCTACGGGCTGCCAGGTACTATGCTAAGTGTTTTCCATTTGTTTTATTTAATATCCCCCCCAAAAACCTACTATAATTAGCTTCATTTTGCAGAAGTGGTTTAGAAAGGTTAAGGAACAGACATTAGTACATCTTGTAAGTAGCATGAGGAGTTCTCAAACCTGGGTCTTTCTGACTTTCAAACCCATGCTATCAATTGAAAGGGCTAAATATAGAACTCCAGGGTCCTGGGACCAGGTCAGAGTGTCTGTTCATTTTGCTCCTTTCTAGCAAGAAATTGTTCTGCTGCGGATAAAGTTAAATAATCCAATATATAGGATAGGACTGAGGGAATTTCCCCCATTGATTAGTTAAGTATGTTAATAAGGTTGCAAATTCATCACAAGTGAACATAAGCCTTGGAGACCCCCTGGAGTTTACCAGTATGTGGAGAAGTTGTTCTGATAAGCTTAATTGGTTCATCCAGCTGAGATTCTAGAATGGGTTAGAAAAGGGATGGTCTGTGAGCATAAGAGGTAACAGAAGATTAAAAGTCAAAATCATGCATACTCATCTCAGTGATACATAGTGGATATATCTAGGCTTCATTAAAGCAATTGATAATATTGTTGACAGTGTCTCTGGATGGGGAATTATTGATTGGATGGTCATATATAATTAGATTGTAATGGGAGAGACAGTGTTTCATAATGGTTAAGAATATGCTCTCTGGCCCTAGCTGGTTTGGCTCAGTGGATAATTGGCCAGTGGACTGAATGGTCCTGGGTTCGATTCTGATCACGGGCACATACCTGGGTTGAGGGTTTGATTCCCAGTAGGGGTCGTGCAGGAGGCAGCCAATCAATGATTCTCTCTCATAATTGATGTTTCTTTCTCCCGCTCCCTTCTTCTCTGAAATCAATAAAAAATATACATATATTTTTCAAAATGGTCTCTGGAGCCAGATATTTGGCTTCCCGCTCCTTACCTTCCAGACTTAAGTCCAAAAAAAAATTATTCAACTTCAGGTGCTTTATCTGTAAAATGGGGATAACAATAGCATCTACCTCACCAGGTTATCTTGAAGAGTAAATAAGATGGAAATAATAAGTAATAAATAATGAGAACAGTGCCTGGTATGTATAAGATGACATGCAGGAATAGTTATTCACAATCATAATGACTATTATTTTTTATATCTTTATTGACTTCAGAGAGAAGAAGGGGGGGGGGAGAGAGAGAGAGAAACATCAGTGATGAGAGAATCATCGATTGACTGACTCCTACATTCTCCCATCTGGGGATCAAGCTCACAACCCAGGCATGTCTTCTGACTGGGAATCAAACCATGACCTCCTGGTTCATGGGTCAATGCTCAACCGCTGAGTCACACCAGCTGGGCATAATGATTATTGTTATTAGGTTGTTGAATGACTGTACACAAAGCAAACTAATTAATGACGTGGTATAAGCTGATGGATTATTTCTCTTGAAGTAATTTATCACTTGGTGTAAGCTGATGGATTACTGAATATCTTTCAGAATCATATAGAGACTTATATTCAGCATTGGTCAATACCTAGGAACTCCAAATCTTTTCCATACTACTCCTGTTTCACCACATTTTTGCCCTGTAGTTGTTTGTATTGTTTATTTTTAGAATTCTAAAACAACAAAAAATAACCATTGATTCCCACTATCTTTTGAAGTGTCTGGAGTAGGTGGACAGGCTGGAAAATGATTTCTGTGACAAAGCCATACATACACACTTTACAAATTCCTCAGTGGGATAAAAAAAAAATCTTGATAAGCTAAAATGATGGATCAAAACTAGAAACATGTTGTATTCTGCAGTGTTGAAATCATCTCTAAAATTTGTCTTAGAGATTGAACTTATTTATTTTTTTAAAAATATGTTCTTACTGATTTTAGAGAGAGAAAAGAAGGGAGAAGAAAAAAGAAAGAAACATGGATGTGAGAGAGACATATTGATCACTTGCCTCCTGAATGCACCTCATCTGGGGACTTAACCAAAACATGGCATATGCCCTAACTGAAACATCAAACCAATGACTTTTTGATGCACAGATGACATTCAACCAACTGAAGCCAGGGCTATTTTATGGTATTTTTATATTAATCCTTTCTTAATAATTGCCAAAAGTATCATGATTTTATTATCAACTGTTGTTGAACCCTAGGTTTTACTTGTTTCATTTCTCAGCACTCCTTGTTGTATTTTATTATGTCTTTCTCTTTCTTGACATTGTTTATACTGATGTTTTTCGCTGGCTCCAATATTTTCTCAAAATCTTTTCCAGAAAAGAAATGTCAGTGCTCTGATACCTGGTAGCACTCATAGTCTGAAAGGTCACTCCTTTGTTTAAATACAGCATGATGTTTTGCTCCATTTTCCTTAGAACTCTGTAAACGTTACTCCTTTGCTATCTAGCATTTAGTGTTTCAGACAGGAAGTACTAGGTCAGATGCGTTCTCTTTCCCTCATATATTATTGTTCCTTTCCATCAGGGGGTTATACATTCTTCCCTTATTCTGTGAAATTCAAAATTACTTTCACTTTTTGAACATTCAGATGTGCTCGTTGTAAAAGCTATTTGGATTTGAATACATAAGCTGAGGGTTTTTAAAAATATTAATTCTTATACATTTATTCCATTCTCTTCTGCAATTCCTCTTAAATGAATACTGATGGTTGCCATGTGGAATGAGGGGTGGGGTGGGGAGATGGTAGAAAGGAATACAGAATACTATAAAAAGTATGATCTAAAAATAATTAAATGGATATTAAGTATTTTGGATTCATCTTTGTATTTTTTTTTGTTCTGTATTCTGTCTCACATAATTTATTTTTCTATGTGTTTTTGGAGAATTCCTCAAGTTGGAATTTGCACAGTTATTTTTCAGCATTGACTGAGCTATTATTCAATGCCTCCATTGATTGAGTTTTTATTTTTGGCATTCATATTTTGTTTTTAATTTTCAAAACCTCATTGTGTTTTTTTTTATTGACACAGTTTCTTCTTAATCTTGTTTGGACTTCTGCTTCTCTTAATTATCTATTACTCCATTAATTCTAGTCTCCTGACTCCCACATTTAGTGGCTTAAAATAGCAGTTTATTATTTCTCACAATTTCATAGCCAGGGAGTTTCATCACTTGCGTAGGTACATTCAGCTGGTGGCTGGCCGGGGCTGGGAGGTAAGAGAAGGCCTCTCACATGTCTAAGGCCTCCGTGCTGATGGTCAGCTCTCCTCCATGTGGCCCTCTCTTCCTATGGTGTCTCATCCTACAGCCTCTCTACGTGGGCTCTCTCCCAAGTAGAACAGCCTGGGTTTCCGAACGGCATGGCCACTGGATCTGAGAGAGAGGAAGAGAAGCTGCCAGGTGTCTTCAGAGTTAGGCCCAGAGCAGGCCAATGTCCTATTGGCCACAGCAAGCCCAAGGCCAGCCCAAGGGAGCCACACAGATCTAAGGGAGGAGTGGCATGCGAGACAGGGAGAAGAAGAACTGTTGCTGCCCTAGCCGGTTTGGCTTAGTGGATAGAGTGTCGGCCTGTGAACTGAACGTTCCCAGGTTCGATTCCGGTCAAGGGCATGTACCTTGGTTGCGGGCACATCCCCAGTCGGAGGCGTGCAGGAGGCGGCTGACCAATGTTTCTAACTCTATCTCTCTCCCTCTCTGTAAAAAATTAATAAAATATATTTAAAAAAAAGAAAGAAGAAGAAAAAGAATTGTTGCCAGCCACCTTTGAAGACACTCTCCCACAAAGAGTTCCCTAAAATTTGAAACACTGAATGTGAAAGTTGATCAGAATTGGTAGTTTTTCCCTGAAATCTATAAAATTTTATTAACCAATGTCACCCCAGTAAATTCAGTAATAATAATAATAAAAAACAACATTGGTAGCTTGTACTGGCTCCTTCAGCAATTGAGTGAATGATTGGTTCCCAAACAGTGACCAATGAGTGATGAGGTATTCATTGGTCTAAGACCAAAGAACAAACAAAGAAAAAAGGAGAATGTAGTGATTTTCAGTAAAATGCCAAACAAATTTAAAAGGATCTTGAGATTATTTTCTTTCCTTCTTTTATGAAATTATGCTGTTTATAGTTGTTTGTGTTTTTTTTTTTTTTTTTTTTTGAGAAAATGTGTTTCTGTCAAAATAGAATATTGGCTGCCCTATAGTAGTATCAGTCCTCCCCAAATGACTGGTCTCTGAAACCCCAGACTTCCTCCAATCGCGCTGGGCTCTGCCCCTGCCCCCTGATGGTTCTTGCTCAGGTCCTGGGAAACGTGCCACCTCCTGTAAGGTACTTCGTTTACCAAGTAAAACCGGTGTCTGTGGCTCTGAGGGAATTCTTTACGTCTGTAGTTTTGTTCTCTCAGCCAGGTCAGGGTGGGGCTGGGAGCTGCTGACTGGCAGAGAGGAGTCTTTTTCAGACTCTGATGACTGTGTCTTTTTCTTACCCCTGCACTTGCTGCTTCTCATAATCCGTAGTCAGGGGGAGTCTGCCAAGAAGGAAGCCTGGCTTCCCTTTCTCGAAGCCTCTTTTAAGGCCCCGTTGTCTCGGTAAAATTATTGAGATCTTTCTGAAGTATCATCCCTTTACTACCTGTCTTATATCCTGTGTTCATTTTTGAAAGCATTTTTTCCCACTCTTGTCTAAATTGCTCTGTATGTGGAGTTCTGTAGATAGTTTTAGTATGAGGCTGAGGCCATTCTTATTTTATAGTAACTGAATTTTTAAATCCTCACCTGAGGAGATGTTTTTATTGATTTGAGAGAGGAAGGAAGAGAGAGAAAGAGAGAAACACCTATGTGAGAAACATTGAGTGGTTGCCACCCCTACTTGCCCTGACCCGGAATCAAACACACCACCTTTTGACGTACAGGAGGATGCTCCATCCAACTGAGCCACCCAGCTAGGACTGAAATTTATTAACATACTCTTTTTTTAAAAATATATTTTATTGAGTTGTTTTTTTTATAGAGAGGAATGGAGAGGGATATAGAGAGAGAAACATCCATCAGCTGCCTCCTGCACACTTTCTGGTGGGGATGTGCCCGCAACACAGGTACATGCTCTTGACCGGAATCGAACCTGGGGTCTTTCAGTCCTCAGGCTGATGCTCCATCCACTGAGCCAAACTGGTCAGGGCCTCTTTTTTGTTGTTGTTGTTCATTTGATTTGGTGTCAGGAAGTTGGTGATGGCTGTTGGTTTTTCTAAATCCCCAGAACAAGGTCATAAGTACATACTTCTGAGCCCCTCTGAGCGAAGGATATCAGAGAAGACCCCTTTATTTTTATTTTTAAAAAAGTAAAATAAAATTCATGATACCATTGCACATTTGTAAGCGTAGACTGAGGATGTGAAAAATGGTTGTCACCATGTCATTCGCCCCCTCTCATTTTTTCTTTTTTTTCTGTTTTTCTCTCCCTCTTCTATTTGGGACGGGTCTCAAGACATAGATGAGTGTGAGGTGTCCGGCCTGTGTGGGCGGGGAGGACGGTGTGTGAACACCCCGGGGAGCTTCGAATGCTACTGTCTGGACGGATACTTGCCCGAGAGAGGCCCCGAGCCTTTCCACCCGGCCAGAGATGCCACGGCATGCACAGGTGGGTTTCTGCTGAAGCACGCGAGCTCGGAGAGCGAGTTCCCGTTGGTGGTATTTCCCGCAGCCCTCACCTCTGTCTGTGGGTCTCTGTTGGGGAGGGAGGTGGAGATTATTAGTTCCTTTGCACATTTATACAGCCTATGAGGTAAGCAAATAACAACCTAATCAAGATAGAAGGGCTATGTTAAAAAGCTAAAATTAGTAAACTTTGGGGATTGTCAGCAATTCATAGATATTTTTTTAAAAAATATATTTTATTGATGTTTTTACAGAGAGGAAAGAAGAGGGATAGAGAGTTAGAAACATCGATGAGAGAAAGACATCGATCAGCCGCCTTCTGCACGCCCCCTACTGGGGATGTGCCCGCAACCAAAGTACATGCCCTTGACCGGAATCAAACCTGGGACCTTCTGGTCCACAGGCCGACGCTCTATCCACTGAGCCAAACCGGTTTTGGCAATTCATAGATATTTTGATGGTAAGCATTAGGTTAGCTTGTACAATGTTAGGTCGATCTGGTAAGGACCAGCATCTCAAAAGTGACCCCCCAAATGATAAAGGCATATATATCTGGAGGTGTTTTGCAACCTAAAATGTTCACTTCCCTGGACTAGGATTCTCTGTAGTGAGTATGAGTTAGTGAAGGTCGATGGCCGAATTCGTTCATCTTTGTGCAAGTATAGATGCTATTACCCATGGCAGGTCAGAAGTTTGCAGAGAGGCAATCTTTGGAAACATGCTCAAAAGTCAAGTGGAAATAACCAGCCTATTTAACAGGTGGCTGGGGTCTCTGTGCGTAGGGAGGGGGACTGGGATAGTGGCAGAGATTATGAATTTTGGAAATTCACACAGTAATGCATTTGACATTCGTTTCTTTGCAGAAATAGACTGTGGGCCTCCTCCTGAGGTGCCAGATGCCTATATCATAGGCAATTATACCTCGGGGCCTGGCAGCCAGGTTCGTTATGCGTGCAGAGAAGGCTTTGTCAGTGGCCTGGAAGATGCAGTTTCAAGCTGCACAGCCTTGGGCACGTGGGAGTCCCCCAGATTAAACTGCCAAGGTGAGTTTTCAAAGGGTTCAGGTTCACGGCTTATACCATATTGAGATTTTCATAGTTCTCTCTTAAATTTCTCTTTGGGGTGGTGAATGAATTGAATAAACTCAATAATATTTTCCCCTAGTAGATTTTCAATTAATTCTCTTCCGTTTTCCTGGAATAGTATCCTCTGTCATCTGCAAATAATGATAATACCATCTTTTATTTTTCCACTTTTAAAACAGTTATGTTTTTCTCTTGATTGGCCACTTGGCTAGTGTTTTCAGAATAAAAATTTAAATACCTGTGTTGACTTTGAATATTCTTGTCTTCTTCCTGACTTTCATGAGTTGTTTTAGTGTTTCATCAGTCACTGATGCTCTTGGCTTTTGATGTTATGTATGTCTTTATTGTTGTTGTTAATCTTCACCCAAGGATATTTTTTTTCATTGATTTTTAAAGGGAGTAGAAGGGAGGGGGAGAGACAGAGAAAGAGACACATGGATTGGTTGCCTCCCACACACCCTCCCACGCTCCTGACCAGGGTTGGGGATTGAGCCTGCAACCTAGGTATGTGCCCTTGACCAGGATTGAACCTGAGATCCTTCAGTCTGTGGGCCAATGCTCTATCCACTGAGCCAAACTGGCTAGGACTATGTACACTGCGTGGCCAGATTATTATGATCTCTGAACGCATAATAATCTGGCCACTCGGTGTGTGTGTGTGTGTGTGTGTGTGTGTGTGTGTGTGTGTATGTTAGAGGCCTGGTGCATGAATTTGTGCATGAGTGGGGTCCGGCCAGCTTGGCCAGGGGGAGGGGACACGGGCAGTAGGCCGCCCTTCCTGCTGGTTGAACTCCTGGTCGAGGGGACAATTTGGATATTAGCCTTTTATTATATAGGATATACACTGAGTGGCCAGATTATTATGGGTAGAGGTCATAATAATCTGGCCACTCAGTTATACCTACTTATATTCTTATGTATATTAAAATAACACAGGGTGCCTGGTACTGTTCTAAGCATTTTATCTACATATTAACTCATTCAGTCCTTCTAAGTATTCCCATGAGTATGTACTATTATCACATTTTTACAGATGCGAAAACAGGCATGCAGAAGTTAATTTGTTCAAGGTCATACAAAAACAGGTAAAATTTGAACCCAGGAATTGGAGTTTCAGAGGTTATGTTCTTAATCACACTGGTAATACTACTTCAGTTTTTTGATAATGTTAGCTTTTGGGTTGTTTTTTTTTCTCCATCTATTACCATATTTACTAGTTTTTGGCTATACTGTATGTACACCTTAAATTAAGGAAGCATTCATTTGTTTCTACTTTACTAGGATTTTTTAAAATAAAAAATGAGTTATTTTTTATGCCTTTTAGGCATGTATTAAGGTGATCATAAATGTTTTCTCCTTTAACCATTCATATTGTGGGTTATATTATTAGACTTATTGAGAATGATCAATACTAACTGTTGGAATGTATTTTTCTGGGTTTTTGGTGTTTTATTTTTTTAATGTAGATTATAGTTGCTAAATTTTACTTAGAATTTGTGCACTAGTATTCATAAAGAGATTGATCTATTTTCTTTTCTTTGCCATCTTTATGGGTTTGTTATCAGTGTTATTCTGAATGTAAACAAAAAAGGTAAAAGAATTCCCCTCTTTTCCTTTCCTCTGGAATACTATAAAGTTTTGGGAGATTCCACCTGGAAACTACCTGGAGGTGGCCCTTGTGGAGAGTAGCCAAAATGTTTTTTTTAAAGTTAAAAAATTCTATACTTTAATGATCTACTTAAGTCTTTTTATAGTTTTTGGTATCCATTTTGGTAATTTACGTATTTCTAGAAAATCATCTATTTCATCCACATTTTCAAATTTATTTGTAGAGAGAAGTACAAAGCATTCACACTTTTAATTTTTCTATATTATATTTGTTTATAGTAGTGAAATATTGGAAACACTCCCAAATATATATCAATAGGAGATTGGTTAAATAAAATAAGACTTATACATAAAATAGAATATTTTGTAGCCAATAAAAATTGCTGGAAAAATATTTATTGACATAGGTTAAATATAAATAGTATATTGCCAAGTTGCAAATTTATGAATAATGTAATCTAATTTTTGAAATAGTTTATATATGCTTATGAAAAAGTTTAGAAGGCTATACATCAAAATATTAACAGTAGTGCCCTGGCCAGTTTTGCTCAGTGGAGCAGACTGAAAGGTTATGGGTTTGATTACCGGTCAAGGGCATATACCTCAATCCCTGGCTGAGGTTGGGTGCAAATGGAAGGCAACCAATTGATATGTTTCTCTCATATCAATTTCTCTTCATCTCCATCTCTCTTCCCTCCTCTCCATTCTCTCTCTCTCTCTCTCAAAAAAAATCAATGATTGAGGATTTAAAAAATGTTAATAATGGTAATTTGCACTGGGGGTGGGTAGGTCCTGGATGATTTTTATATCTTATTTACTTTCTGTATCGAAGGAATTTTTAACATACAACAAAGCCCAGTTTTCACTGAATTTATTGCATAACTGAGTAAGCTTAGTGATGTGCTGATGTGCTTGACTGAGTTGATCCTTTTGCTACTCTGATTTGTGATTTCAGACTCTAAACACATTTTAATAGTAAATTATCATCCTGGTGGGTAACAAATTCTAAAAGTATATTTTAGCTCTAACATCTTTCAATACATCAGTTAAGATGCAGAACTTAGATTAAAATGTGTCATAATGCGTATCAAAGAACTCCCTAAGGATTTATACAGGAAACCCCATCCAAAGCGATTTGTATTATACTTGGGAAATTGGATTTCCATCTGGATTGTGGGACTGAGCATACAGAAGGTTAGAGCGTGCTTGTTCTAGAACGGTTATTTAGATCTTCACTTCTTTCCCTCCTAATAACTGCTCTCTGCCTGCTGACACCCTTCTCCACCTCCCCCCCCTGTCACCACATGGCTGAGGCTTCTCCGAGCTGTGTCTGCCCCTCTGCAAGCACCCCCTTCTTCCTTACCCTTCCGTCTGCGTGGGCCTCCGGAATCCGGGCCCTGTGCCAGCCAGCAACGTATTTTTAGCTCAGAGTTATAAAGCCACAGGAACTGGGAATTCCACTAAGAACACAGGCAGACTGGGGACGGGGAGGCTGCGGAGGAGCAGGTACTTGTGAAGAGAGCAGCTGTCATTACAGATGGCGGGGTTGTGTCCCAAACAGGCTTTCCCCGCAGAGAAGGTACGGTTGGCGGACCTGTTGTTCGTGTTCTGCCAGTTCCTGTGTCCTCGGTGGCCGTGCTGCCGTGGCAGGGGGGCCCGTGACAGGGTCTCCCACCCGACCTCAGAGCTGCAAGTGAGGATGACAGGTCCCTGTGGTCCCCTTTTCTTCTTCTTCTTCTTTTTTTTTAATTATTTTTATTTTTATATTTTATTTTTTTAAAAATATATTTTTATTGATTTTTTACAGAGTGGAAGGGAGAAGAACAGAGAGCCAGAAACATACATGAGAGAGACACACATCAATCAGCCGCTTCCTCCACGCCCCCTATTGGGGATGTGCCTGCAACCAAAGTACATGCCCTTGATTGGAATTGAACCTGGGACCCTTTAGTCCGCAGGCTGATGCTCTGTCCACTGAGCCAAACCGGTTTTGGTTATTTTTAATTTAATTTTATTGTTTAAAGTATTACAAATGGTATATTTTTATTGATTTCCAAGAGGAAGGGAGAGGGAGAGATGGAAACATCAATGATGAAAGAGAATAATCTATTGGCTGCCTCCAGAGTGCCCCCTACTGGGGATTGAGCCTGCAACCGTGGCATGTGCCCCAACTGGGAATCAAACCATGACTTCCTGGTTCATTGGTTGACCCTCAACCACTGAGCCACACCATCTGGGCTGTGGTCTCATCTTCTGACGTAGGCAGGACTTGATGGAAATATGTGGCTTGAAAGGATAGTATGTCTACCTTGCATTCCCTACATTTTGTTATTGTTACTACTTTTTTAATTTCCAGAAAAGATGCAAGTCATGAGTGGCAGCTTACAGAATGTAGGTTTCTAAAAAAATCAACCAAGCCAGGAGCAAGGTGAGGGAATCACTTTTGGACCATGTTATCATCAACAACAAAATGGAGTCTGGTTCTCCTGTTATAGTCGGGAGGAGACAAGACAGCTATGCCACGTGCTATCCAGGTGCACACCTAAATTTATGGGAAGAGCCAAAACCGGTTTGGCACATTGGATAGAGCGTTGCTCTGTGGACGGAAAGGTCCCAGGTTTGATTCCAGTCAAGGGCATGTACCTTGGTTGTGGGCACATCCCCAGTGGGGGGCGTGCAGGAGGCAGCTGATCGATGTCTCTCTCTCATCGATGTTTCTAACTCTCTGTCCCTCTCCCTTCCTCTCTGTAAAAAATCAATAAAATATATTAGAAAAAAAATAAATTTATGGGAGGAGGAGACGCAAAGATGAAGAGAGTTCCAGTGGGGACGTGGGTGGCTCCATGGAGGTGGGGGTGTTGGTGCTCCCCCCTGTGGGGTGCTCACTTCCTGTGTAAGAGTCCATTGAGGTAGGATGGTTTGCAGTGTGGGCACCCCGTGGGAGGGTTCTGGGGACATCTGTCATCCAGATGTGCCCCCACCTTATGGGCCACATCTTCCTTTCGAGCTGGGGATTCTTACTGAACAGTCCTTTTCAGAATCTGCTTTGAGGCTTGCCCACCCAGCCCATTCCCCAGGAATGCATCTCTTGAAACATAAATGGAATTACCTCTCTCCTCATTTAAAAAGTCTTCTAAAAACATGGGAATGGCCTTTTTATTTAGAATGAAATCCAAGCTCTTCTTCATGGCCTCGGAAGTCAGCAGGGGTGTGGCCTCTTGTCTTTTCTGCAGGTTTCATTTCCTGTCACCCTTCCCCAGCCAACATGCCTTGTCCCTGCTTTTCCTCAACTGGACATACCAACCTCCTTACATTTCTTCCTTTCTTTCTTCCTTTCTTTCTTCCTTTCTTTCTTCCTTTCTTTCTCTTTCTTCCTTCCTTCCTTCCTTCCTTCCTTCCTTCCTTCCTTCCTTCCTTCCTTCCTTCCTTCCTTCCTTCCTTCCTTCCTTCCTTTCTTTCTTTTCTTTCTTTCATATATTCCATTGACTCTCCACAGAGAGGAAGGGAGAGAGACAGAGAGCTAGATACATCGATGAGAGAGAAACATCGATCAGCTGCCTCCTGCACACCCCTCACTGGGGATGTGCCCACAACCAAGGTACATGCCCCTGACCGGAATCAAACCTGGGACCTTACAGTCTGCGGACCGATCCTCTATCCACTGAGCCAAACCTGTCTCGGCTAAATTTCTTAATTACAGTAAAATATGTGTCATATAAAACTTGAGCCCTTTGTAAGTGTACAATTCAGTGGCAGTAAATACATTCATCGTGTCGTGCAGCCATTTTCAGAATGTCTTCATTATCCTCAACAGAAACTCGGTGCCTGTTAAATAATAACTGACGATTCCTGTCTCCCTCTAGCCCCTGGTAACTTCTGTCCTACCTTCTGGCTCTGTGCACGTGTATTCCAGGTACCTGATGTACGTGGACTTATATATTTATCTTCTTGGCTTATTTGACATAAATAATGTTTTCAAGGTGCGTCCATTTTGTAGCACGTGTCAGAACTTCAATCCTTTTAAAGGCTGAATAGGATTCTATGGTATGTGTAGACCACCTTTGGTTTATTCATTCATCTGTGGACAAGGTCTCCCTGCTCTTGGCATTCTTCTCCTCTTTGGATTTTTAGCGTTAGATGTCATCTCTGATGTTGTTTTCTTTCTGAGGACACAACGTATAAGTATATTATAATTATTTTTGTGGTTTCTATCAGTCTCCCCTACTGGGCTGTAGATCTGGGAGCTCAGCGACCACGTGGTCTTATTTGGCAGGCTCTGCCCTGCACCTAGCACAGTGCCTGGCATACCCGAGGCTTGTGGACGCATCCTGTATTTCTGTAATGTCAGTGGTTACTTCTCGACTTTCGTTTCTGATTTTATTTATTTGGGTCCTCTCTGTTTCTTGATGAGTCTGGCTAATGGTTCCATTTTATTTATCCTTTTGAAGAACCAGCTTTTGGTTTCATTGCTATATATATATATATATATTTAGTCTCTATGTGATTTCTGTTTCTGTTCTAATCTTTATTATTTCCTTCCTTCTACTTACTCTGGGCATTTCTTGTTGTTCTCTTTCTAGTTCTCTAAATTGTAGGGTTAAATAATTTATTGTTGATTTTTCTTGTGTTTTTTTTGAGATATGCTCGTAGTGCTATGAACTTCCCTCTCACAACTGCTTTTGCTGTGTTTCAGAGATTTTGGGTTGTTGTGTGTACATTTTCATTTGTTTTCAGGAAGTTTTTGATTTCTTTCTTGATCTCATTAGTAACCTGTTCATTGTTCAATAGCATGCTATTTAGCCTCTAGGTGTTTTAATGCTTTTGAGTGTTTTTACTGTACAGTGGTACCTCGAGATACGAGTTTAATTTGTTCTGTAACCTTGAGGCGTGGGAAACGATGAGGTGCTCGAGTCTTGGTAAACTGGTGGGTCGTGTGCAGCCAGCCGATCCACGTGATTACTTGTATCTCAACTGTTGTTCATATTTCAAAGCAAAAATCGCTATCTCGATGGCTCGTATGTTAGGGCACTTGTATCTCGAGGTACCACTGGAGTTTATTTCTAATTTCATTTCACTGTGATCTGAGAAGATGCTTGATATGATTTCGATCTTCTTGAACTTTTAGAGACTTGTTTTGTGTCCTAACATGTGGTCTATCTTTGCGAGTGATCCATGTGCACTTGAGAAGAATATATATAATCTGCTGTTTTGGGGTGAAATGCTCTATAAATGTCAATTAAATCTTTCTGAT
Source organism: Lasiurus borealis (assembly GCA_004026805.1). NCBI lineage: Eukaryota > Metazoa > Chordata > Mammalia > Chiroptera > Vespertilionidae > Lasiurus > Lasiurus borealis. The sequence continues at coordinate 25,972 of PVJN01011513.1, forward strand.
CCAGTGTGTCCTTTAGAGTCACTGTTTCCTTGTTTGTGGATGCATCCTGAATCCCACTCAAAAGGTGGCTCAGACAAAGGCAGACATTGTGGTATTGACTCTTTTAAAAAAATATATATATATTTTATTGATTTTTTACAGAAAGGAAGGGAGAGGGATAGAGAGTTAGAAGCATCGATGAAAGAGAGACATTGATTAGCTGCATCATACACACTCCCACTGGAGATGTGCCTGCAACCAAGGTACATGCTCTTGACCAGAATCAAACCTGGGACCCTTCAGTCCACAGGCCAACACTCGATCCACTGAGCCAAACCGGTTAGGACAGTGTGGTATTGACTCTTGCACGGCTGCCCCAGTTTATCCTGTGGTAGTTCAATTCCTGGCAAAAGCATGAACCTCAGTTGGGGCACAAAGATTGCGGCATGTGGGGAAGGCAACCAATTGATGAGTCTCTCTCATCAGTGTTTTTCTTTCTCTGTCTTCATCCCCCTACTTTTCACTCTGCCTACAAGTCAATGGAAAAAATATTCTTGGGTGAGGATTAACAAAAATAAAATAAATTTCAAGATCTTTCTGAAACTTCCCCTCATAAAGTGGGAAGGTCAACAGTTCTTCAGCTTTCACTACCTAATAGATTGGTTTTTGACTCAAATACTCTATTTACAACTGGAATGTTAAAATGAAGAATTTTAATGATTTTTTTTAAAAAAAAGATTCATATGCAGCTCACTGTATCAAATCCCATTGTTGCAGTTTCTGAAGGGTTTAGATTCTAGCTATTTCCATACGAGATCCTATTTGTTGACAATAAATGTTATGTGTAATGGAAATTTTTCTTTTGTTTTTCTCCACATGATCTTTCTCTATCTGAAGGAAATGTATTGTAAGTCGAGGCTAAGTTGGTGGAAGACTTTAGAATACAGAGTACATCAAAAAATATTTTTCTTTCATTGCCTAAGGCAAATGGACTCTTTTGGTGCTAATGAGCTCATTAGCTTAGTCTCAGCAGTTAATAAGCTACTCTTGAGAATCTGCTTCTCGGCATACTGAAACCCTCCCATTTTCCTTTGATGGTTCTGATAACATTTGCTAAATTCGAGTTGCCACAGATTGAGACATTAGATTTCAGCCCCCCAACATCGATGATATATGTAATTTAGTGCCCCAGTGATCCCGGAGTGAGGATCAAACTATATTTGGCCGAATTTGGAACATGCCATAAAATGCATGGCGCTGTGTCATCAGGTTACCCTTTGACCCATTCTTTAGCATATTTTTTTTTTACATATAAATATCACTTAGATTCATGTTCACAATACTAATTACTCACATGAATACAGGGATATTGAAAAATATTGAGCTGACCAGTAAGAGGAGAAGAGAAAATTTTTACAAATGAACTAAGTGAAGAAAGTATAGGTGTAAGTGCTGAATTATCGGATCCAGGGAATGAATATAGATCTTTGTGGAATCGGCCTAGACTCTTACAACCTACCACATTATGTTAATTTTGAGGTGTTACCTAAAGCTTCTGGTTTGAGTAAGTTAGAGACTTCCTTCTGTTATTGCTGAGCAAAGAAGACAACTGACTTTAATGGGATTTTCTTCAGTTTTCATCCTTGTTTCTGTTCCTTTGCCAAAGCTTTTCATCCAGCAGTTTGTTTCTCAGGGATGGGGGTGTGTGTTTTTCAGTCAAGATCAGTATGTGGAATAGGTCTATCATTCATTTCCCCAGCAGTTGGCGAAATGCCTGCCTCAATTTATAGACCTTTTTCGTCTCCTTTTCCTCTTCTTTCTCAGCTTAGTCTTTATTGGTCTCTAAAACAGTCTTAGATAAAGCCTTTTATATTACTACGTGTGCTCTGTCACCAGCTACCTTATTGCGCTGACTTGACTGTATGATAAGCAGCAGGCCCCGTGGGTGATGTTGGCGATACAGTGAGTCATTGATTAGATGCCAGATTTCTTTCTGGAATATTTTCTCGGGTAAAGTAGTAAAGCTAGCCATGTGGGTAAGCATTTTCACCTCTGAGATACGAAATAAAGTTACAATATAAATGTGAGCCTTGAAACGGGCACAGCACATCCCTCCTCCCCCACCCCAGGGAGACAGACCTGTTTTGAAGTCAACCATTTGAATAAAATCACAGATAATACGATAGTAAGGAAATATTCCCAGCCATGCTCATAATTAGTGGACTGTATTCCTGATGCAGTTCCAAACATTACTTAATGATATAATTAGCCAAACGTGTGCTTTAATGAACGCATATGCAGCACAAGATTTGTGCTGCTTATTATTTTCTTTCCTTTGGAGAGAAACTGTCTTTATTATTATTTTATTGTTATTCTTTTTTGTTAATTCTCATCCAAGGATTTTTTTTCCCATTAATTTTAGAGAGTGGAAAGGGGGTTGGGGAGAGAGAGAAGCATCTATGTGAGAGAGACACATCAATTGGTTGCCTCCTGCACATGACTGGGGCCAAGGATTGAACCTGCAACTCAGATATGTGCCCTTAACTGGGAATCGAACCTGTGACTCTTCTGTGCATAGGCTGATGATCTAATCACTGAATCACAATTGCGAGGGTTCCTTGTGAGGGTGAGAGCTCTGTGGTTTTCATGTAGAACTATATTTTCATTACCTCTTGTAGCCTCATTGGATTGATTTTTTTTTTATTATTTCTTAACTAGGGGCCTGGTGCATGAAATTCGTGCACTGGGGGTTGGGGTGTCCCTCAGTCCAGCTTGCACCCTCTCCAGTCTGGGACCCTTGGGGGACAACCCTCTCACAATCCAGGACTGCTAGCTCTTAACCACTCACCTGCCTTCCTGCCTGATTCCCCCCAATTGCCTTCCCCTGCCAGCCTGATGGCCCCCAACTGCCATCCCCTGCCACCTGATGGCCCCCAACTGCTCTCCCCTGCCAGGCTGGTCGCCCCCAATTGCCCTCCCCTGCAGGCCTGATTGCCTCCAACTGTCCTCTCCTGCAGGCCTGTTTGCTCCCAACTGCCTTCCCCTGCCAACCATCTTGTGATAATGTGGGGGTGGCCATCTTGTGATGACGTGAGGGCTCAAGGGCCACCTGGGCTTTTATTAGTATAGATAGGAGCCACCTGCTTTCTCGGGTACCTTTTGGTCTGAGTAGAGGTGGTGGCAGTGTCTGCCATCTCTCTTAAGCTAGGGGGGAAGGGTGGGGTAGTTTGACATTATCTGTGACAAGATTATGTTCTAGGCCAAACATAGGCCACATCCCATACTATGGGGTTAAACGTCTGTACCAAGAAAGCTTCAGGGGGGTCACACACCTGCAGAGAAAGTCTATTTCCAGCAGCTCTTTTGCTCTGGAAGAATTTTTGGAGACAAGATTGGGCAGAGGGAATTGTCACAGACTGATTCAAATATTCCTTCATGCAACCTTTTCCCTGCCAAGGTATCAGCTCACCTGCAAGATTAGTCCCAATCAGGGCCTAGAGTGAGCCTCCTCACTGTAAGGCTGCCCAGATTGAATGGATCTGGACTTTTCTCAACCCTCAAATTAGTTATTTTTAATATTAAATTAAAAAATTTTGTAGTCCCAACTAAAGCCAACATGTCTTCTATTATTCTTCACCATGTCCAAGAGGGATTGAGCCCGCAACCTGGGCATGTGCCCTTGACCGGAATAGAACCTAGGACCTTTCAGTTCACAGACCGACACTATCCACTGAGCCAAACTGGCTAGGGCTTACCTATGGAGAGTTCTCTCTTTTCACATCCAGTGCGGCTAGAGAGTGTCCGGTTCCTGAGGAGGGGCTGCTGGGGATTGAGAAAATGAAAGAAAGAGACAGACGCAGAGATGAAAAGCTGGGGCTAGGAGGGACCGCTGCCCTCTTCTGATGGAGAGACCGGGATCCAGAGCTAATACAGCCTGTTTATTTTATACCCCAAATACCAGGAGGTTTTACTAAAGGGCAAGGAAAGGGGAATATGTGCATTCCTGTAGCTTCTTTGTAAACTGTCCCTCCTGGGTGTCATCCTGGTGCTTGGCTGGATTTGCCTAATAAAACCCACTCCCCGGCAGGCACCTGGGCAGAGAGGTGAAGGTCAAGCTGACCCCACTTCTGCCTTTTGTCAGAATGTGTTTCCAGCACGTGGCTTTGCCCTGGATTCAGCTGCCAATGTAGAAATGCCCATGTGCCTCCCCAAGTGCTCTCTACACTTACCTTCTGCACTCTGACCCCTTTAGCATGTGCTTCTCCCTGAATCCAGCTCTCTGTCACTGAGGTCCCTCCCACATGTGCTGTTTAGAATCCCAGCTTCAAGGCCAGTACACCCTCTTACACCTGTACCCTCCATCTCCTCACTGATGCTCCATCTATTTCCTGCTGTAACTGAAGCCTGGCTTAAACTGGAAGGTGTTGTAGATGTCAACAATGACTGGGCAGTCTTATGAAACATTAACCACCTGTTCTGTTGGTTGCTCATTTACACACAAATATACTCATGTCTTGGAATGTTTGGGGCCAATAAGAGTCTAAAAGGCTTGATGCTGGGAAAACATGCTAAGGGCCAAGAGGTCGTGTGTTTGGTAAAACATCCATGAAAAGGAGCCAGATCTCTGTGAGCAGACGAGGGACTTGGAGAGGTAGATAGGGTGGGAGGATCTATGAAATGACAACCTCATTCTGCTGACATAACTGCTGCTGATTTGATTGGAATCTGCACTGAGCAGAGACAAACTCTTTTTAAAAAAATCTCAGAGCCGGGTGACTGGACAGGTGGGTTGAGCTTTTGTATGAAGGGTTTTGAGGTAACGTCAATGACAGAAGGTGAGAGAGGCCTCCCTCGAGGAAATAACTCGGGGTTCTGCACCCATATGAGATGGAGAAGAGTGCAATTCCATCACATCCACCCATTCTGTGTCAGAAGCTCATTTGAGAGAAGCTACCTAATTCTAAGGCTCAGAATAGTTGATGAGGAGTTGGAAACAGATCATGTATTTTTCTCTATTTTGAATGCTTTAGTTCAGTGAATGGACTTTTGTTTTAAAAACCTAGATATTAGGAGTGCTTAATTTTCTTGGCTTTCTACAGATGGGGAGAAAACAAAAAATCGGAATGAATGTCAAATGTCATTTTTCTTTCTGTATTTCGGTATAAGTAGAACTATTGGTTACCTTTGTAATTATTATGACCATTTTATTTTGTATTTTATATTTATTATGCTTTCTTGATAAAAGTATATCTATGAGCTCCCCACTACATCAGAAATGTAGCATTGGCTCAGCGGATAGAGCGCCGGCTGAAAGGTCCCAGGTTTGATTCCAGTCAAGGGCATGTACCTTGGTTGTGGGCACATCCCCAGTGTGGAGCGTGCAGGAGGCAGCTGATCAATGTTTCTCTCTCATCAATGTTTCTAACGTTCTATCCCTCTCCCTTCCTCTCTGTAAAAAATCAATAAAATATATTTTAAAAAAGAAAGAAAGAAATGTAGCATGTTTTATTTCTTTCCTTCATCTCCTGCTCAGATTTTGTTAAAAGAATTTGGAATTTCATTTTCAAATTATTGTGGTTTATTTTTTACTTTGTTAGCTTTAATTTTTTTTTCAGAAAAGATACACATGGATTTTTTTTCTCTAGTAGTAGAATATCTAAAAATGACTTTCTTTTACTCTTATGTTAAGTAGCACTTGGCTGGGTCTAAACTGGTAATGTCCTTTTCTTGTAAATACTTCCCCCATTAATTTGCTTTACAAGTTCAAAGAATATATATATATATACATACATACACACACACATACATACATACATATTTATGTGTATATATATATATATATAATGAATATTATTTATATATATAAAATTTAATATTCATTTGGTAACAAAAGTCCTACAATTGCATTATTGTCTACTCAGGAGCTAATGATTTGAAGGTGCATGGTAAAAGGTATTAGAAAGTCTTGATATTTAAAAGAACCCCGAGATGGATTATTTCATTGACCAAGGAAGTCTTTATAATATAAATAATCTCATGATTGGAATTTTTTCTTTTTATGTATGTGAGTTTGTAAATTTCTGTACTTCTGAACAATCTTACTTTGTATACCTGCCATTGGACTGGTGTTTTCTCTTTTCCCAGGAGGGGCCTGTGTCATGGCTAAATGCTTACGTCCACAATGTGAATTCTGGGGGTAGAGCTCAGGGTCATGACCAGTGCTGTGCTCCCTCCCCTTGCAGAGATCCGCTGCGGCCGCCCTCCGCATGTGCAGCATGCGACCCTGGTGGGGAATCACAGCTCCAGCCTGGGCAGCGTGGCTCACTACGCCTGTCAAGAGGGCTTCGAGAGCCGCGGAGGACAGATCACTTCCGTTTGCACAGAGAAAGGCACCTGGAGAGAAAGCACTCTGACGTGCACAGGTATAGATTTTATTCCGCGGGGGTCATGTTTGCTAGAAGCGAAGGGCCAGCGGGAGCAAGGGACCTGAAGCTGGTCTATCGCTGCCTCACTCTGTGTACTGCATGCGCCTGGCTATTCCCTTTACCTGGAGGAGGGCACCTGGCTTTACGTTTGTCAGCTAAACCCTGACAATTTAGAGGGTGGATTGGGATGGAACATGGTACGCTGCCCTCTTTTGAAGCTCATGTTAAATCACAGTGACGCCTGTCTCCTCGGCTTGGCTGGCTGAGGAGTTTTTCTCTCTGAACCATTTTCTCCGGGGACCGTACTGAAAATCCTCCCTTAGCCCAGGTTGACAGCTTTTCGGAGAAAATGGGATAGAATGAAAAAGAGATGCTTAATGTTTATGTTTATTTGTGGTAAAATACACAGAACATAAAATTTACCACCTTACCCTTTCTTAAAGCATTTTCACATTGCTGTGCAACTTACCTCCAGAACGTTTTCATCTTCCAAAACGGAAACTCTGTGCCCGTTAAACAATAACTCCCCAGCGCCCCTCCCCACAGATGCTGGCATCACCGTTCTACTTCCTGTTTCTATGAGTTTGACTAATTTAATTGCCTCATATAAGTGAGACCATGTAACTTTTGTCCTTCTGAGACTAGCTTATTTCACTTAGCATAATGTCCTCCAGGTTCATCCATGTTGTCAGAAGTGGTGAGGTTGCCTTTTTTTTTTACTTGAGGTTATCTTCTTTTTTTAAAAAAAAATATTTTTATTGATTTTTTTTACACAGAGAAAGAGAGAGCGATAGAGACTTAGAAACATCGATGAGAGAGAAACATCGATCTGCTGCCCCTTGCACCCCTACTACTGAGGATGTGCCCGCAACCAAGGTACATGCCCTTGATTAGAATCGAACCTGGGACCCTTCAGTCTGCAGGCTGATGCTCTATCCACTGAGCCAAACTGGTTAGGGCTTGCCTTCTTTTTTGAAAGCTGAATAATATTCCACTTGTGTATCTATTGTATTGTATTTGTCCATTCATTCACTGACGGACAATTTGTGTTGCTTCCACATCTTGGCTATTATGAATAACTAGAGGCCCGATGCATGAAATTGATGCATAGGAGGGGCAGGGGGTGTCTTTTAGCCCAGCCTGCACCCTTTCCAATATGGAACTTTTTCAGGGATGTCCGACTGCCCATTTAGGCCCGATCCCAGTAGGACTGGGTCTAAATGGGCAGTCAGACATCCCGCTCATAATCTAGGACTGCTGGCTCCCAACTGCTCACCTGCCTGCCTTCCTGATTGCCCCTAACCACTTATGCCTGCCAGCCTGATCACCCCCTAACCACTCCCCTGCCAACCTGATTGATGCCTAACTGCTCCCCTGCCAGCCTATTTGCCCCTAACTGCCCTCCTCTGCAGGCCTGGTCACCCCTAACTGCCCTCCCCTACAGGCCTGAGTCCCCCCCAACTTCCCTTCCCTGCAGGCCTGATCGCCCCCAACATCCCTCCTCTGCCAGCCTGGTCATCCTAACTGCCCTCCCCTGCAGGCTTGATCACCCCCAACTCCCCTCCCTTGCAGGCCTGGTCCTTCCCAACTGCCCTCCCCTGCTGGCCTGATCACCCACAACTGCCCTCCCTTGAAGGCCTGGTCCCTGCCAACTGCCCTCCCCTGCTGGCCATATTGTGTCCACATGGGGGCAGGATCTTTTGGCCACATGGGGGCAGTCATCTTGTGTGTTGGAGTGATGGGCAATCTGCATATTACTCTTTTATTAGACTGGATAGAGGCCTGGTGTACAGGTGGGGGCCAGCTGGTTTGCCCTGAAGGGTGTCCCAGATCAGAATGGGGGTTCCTTTGGGGTATGGGGTGGGCTGGGTGAGGGGCTTGTGGTGGTTTGCAGGCTGGCCACCCAAGCGGAGGCCCTGGTATCTGGGATTTATTTACCTTCTATAATTGAAACTGTGTAGCCTGGAGCGGAGCCCAACCTTCTGCTCACACAGCCATTGAAACTTTGTTGCCTTATATAGAGACCTGGGCTGGAGAGGCTGTGTGGAAAGCTTGGCTTCCTCCATCGCCAGGGGAAACCCAAGCCTCCTTCCTGCTCTCTGTGGCCATAGTCATCTTGATTGGGTTAATTTGCATACTCATTCTGATTGGCTGGTGGGCATGGCTTGGGTGTAGCAGAGGTATGCTCAATTTGCATATTACTCTTTTATTAGATAGGATGCTGCTATGTATATAGGTATGCAAATACCTCTTTGAGATCCTTCTTTCAATTCTTTTGGATATGTATATCTCCAAAAGAATTCCTGGTGAACAGGAGTTTTGAGACTTCAGTTCATATGCTAGCAGTGCCACATATTAAGCTTGTGCCATCTGGTAAGGCATCATTTGCTCTAACCCAGAGTTTCCGCACCTCTAAAAGTGGGAAAATAAAGTCTGCTCTCCCTGGTTCAGAGTTATTGAGAGGACAGCAAATGAGATTATCTGTAGGGAGCAGTTTGCAAACTTAGAGCACAGTACACGTGTCAGGCCTTTACTGAAATTTTCACCTTGCTTAAAGAAGATCTCCTGAATGAGAAATGTGCACCTCCACATGCTTTATTTCACACGTGTGCCTCCAAGAAGCAAGGTGGGAAGAGGCAATGATTCTCCCCATTTGTGATGGTTGGTCTGGGGGTGTGACAAATGTCTGAATGACTCCGGGAATGTATTTCTCAATGTTGACTTTCTTGGCTCCAAAGGCAAAACTCTAAAGAGTAGAAATCTCGAGATAGTTTTCATCTGGTCTCTGGTTTGACTTGCAGCAGAATTACGATGGAACGTCTTGAGCCTTGCCCATCCAAGTTTCCCGCAGGAAAGTCTAGCCAGAGAAAGCAAAGCGTGGACTGCTGGTGATTATTTGTCCATAGAGCACTAGTTCCTCACCAGTTTGGGGACACACATTTGATGAAATCTATCCATTTAATAGATGCCTATGCAGCATGCACCATGTAAGAGGTACTTGGCCAGATGCTGCCGCCTCTTTGGAATTTACAGGGCAATTGAGTCAACAGACTTGGCTCCAAAGAGATGCACATACACACACGTTCATGCAATGCTTTACACATTCAGGGTGCTCGGGGACCTCTAGAAGCCCCGGTGTAGAAGGAGAACTCAGCTCCCCTGCCGAGGCCCTGTCTGTGGCAGGCAGTTCCCACAGTCAGTCATCTCTACCACAGACACAGGAGGGCGGAGGCTGGAGGCTGCCGCCATAGAAACCACCAAGGGCAGGCGTGGATAATAACCCAGAGATCTCTGGAGAGGGCTCCCTCACTGGCCCAGCCTGCACGGAAAAGCAGACAGGCCTGTGACTAGCAATGAGGACTCCAGGTTTCTAGTCTTCGCGGTCCGTAGCGTTTTGAACAGCCCCTCTAAGAGTGATCTGGAGAAAGAGAGGCGGCTGCCTCATGAGATGCAGAACTCAACATCTGGGGACGCGTTCCGTGCCCAGAGCTATATCTCCGGAGTCCCCTGGTAAGAGAGCGGGGCCATCCATGGCTTCTGGACCCAGCCATTTGCTAATAAACTCAAGCTGCTCTGTCTCCACCACTCAGAATCCAAGGGGAAGGAGGAGGGGGAATAACAAAGATTAGTCATTGCATGAAAAACCAGTGGTTCTGCATGGGGCATCGTAAGCTATTAATTAGCGGATGCTTGTAGGCACTTTGAAGAACAAACATGTTATGTAACTGCTAATTTTAATTACATCCTCAGCCTGCCACCTTTCACAGAGCCTGTGGCTCCAGCTGCAGCTGTTTCCATGGGGTTATTCACGCTTTGATTTAAGGGGAGAAGAGGCATTCTCCCCGAGAGCTGTTATCTTTCTAGCTCTCCCATCAAGATTGGCAACTAAATTCATTTTCCGCGGATCAAGGGGGCCGTGTGCATGCTGATCAACTCAGAGTGCCCTGCGCTTGATCACGGGGTGGGTCGGTGGGAGAGAGAGTGAGAGAAGCCGGTTACCCTACCTCTTGCTCAGCTGCCCCCCCTTCTTTTTTTTTTTTCCCTTATTTTTCACCCATTTCCTTATACCTTCCCTTCTGTCCCAGCTCCCTCTGTATATTTGGTGTTTGCCTTCCTCAGTCTTCACTTTTTTTAAAAAAACAACATATTTTTTAAATTAATTTCAGAGAGGCAGGGAGAGGGACAGAGAGATAGAAACATCAGTGATGAAAAAGAATCATCTACTGGCTGCCTCCTGCACACCCCGCACTGGGGATCAAGCTTGCAACCCCCACCAGGAATTGAACTATCACCTCCTGGGTCATAGGTGGATGCTCAACCACTGAGCCACTTTTGGGTTTTTACACCATCGTCTGCTTTTCTGCCTAACCTCTGACTGCCCTCTTCCTCCTCTGTTTTCTGTTTTCATTCTGATTCCCCCTCTTTTTACACCGAATGTTTCATCCAAATTGGGGGGGAAAGAATCTATCTTCATTTTACCCCGGTTGTTTTTAGTTTCAAATTTTTGGGGAGCTCTCTTTCTCCGGATCAGTAGCATGCGTCTGCCCATGTTTCTAATGGGAGTGTGAACCCGAGCAAGGTGAGGGACTTTTTTTTTTTTAAAGGCTGGTTTGGGCTGGAAACTCCAGACAGCTGAGAATTAGGTAACTGCTCTGGTGTCTGGAAAAACCCCCATGGAAGCTTGATGTTCAGTGAGCTGGTTTCCCTCCAGATCAAAGAGGCTGATTCGTTCTCGATAAGCCCGCCCCGCCTTTCATTCTGCACAGGTCGTTTGGCTTTTCATGTTTAGAATGTGGGTTAATAATTACAAGGTTGATGCTCGCTCCTTGAAGGCTCTCGGAGGGGTAATGCTATCTGTTTGGGAGCCCACACTGTTTATCTGCTGCCGTCCTTCCTGAGCCCCCTGGCCTGACTCTGGCAGCCACTCCCAGCTGCCCCCAGGCCTCTTGGTCGCCTCTGCGCCTGGTTGTGCTTTGTTTTTGTCCACTTCCCTCTTCAACTCAACCATGCTCACTTGCAGCGCTCCCTGTTTCAGATGGGAAAGAATGGTCAGTCATCCAGGGTCCATGGGTTCATTTATGTAAATAGCCACAGGGCTGGGGCTTGGAATAGGTGTATAATGCTTGGACCATCAAGCATTCCAGCCATCACTGACTGCATACCAACTTACCCACCCAGACTCTGCCGGAGGCCTCGCTGCTGGAGTTCGTTTTGTCCTCAGAAAAACCCTGTGAGATTAAATATTTTCATTTCATAGACGAGGAATCTGAGACTCCTGAAAGTTAAACAGCTTCCGCAGGATCATTCAGCAAATGGCAGAGTTAGGATTTGAACTCAGGTCCATTAGCCTTGAAAGCCCATGATCTCCCTCCTAGGCCAGAGTTTCCCAAGCTTGAATTTCTTGAATGCCACCCTGACAGTGTTTGCTATAAACGAAAGTATCGTTTGTTTCATCGTTTTCTTAAAACAATTTATATTTAAAACTTAAATGTACCATTTAAATTTGTTGATCAAGGACATTTTGCAACATATTTGATATCATGAGTGCGTTATTCTTTTTCCAATACACACAAAAATTAATACAAAGCACTAATTGATTTAAGTACAACCAAAAATCGTCCTAAAGTATATAAATGCATTTTAGGAAGTCACTACTCTAAGCCATGTGAATTCTACTTATTTTCTGATTCTAAAGATTAAAAAAAGAAGAAGGAAGGGAACATAGCAGAAGTCTCATCATTTAATTTATTCAAATATGCACTTATTCAAAGTAGTCACCTTGGGAAGCCATATCCCCATTTTGATGAAGCTGCCACGAACAAAATCTGTTTTATAATCCATTTGGGAATTGCCTTTGGAGTAGTAGTATATGAGTAATATTAGGATACCAGTCATCTTACTTTTTAAAAAAATACGTTTTTATTGATTTCAGAGAAAGAAATGGAGAGGAAGAGAGGGATAGAAACATCAATGAGAGAGAGAATCATTGATCCTCTGCCTCCTGCACACCCTCCACTGGGGATGGAGCCCACCACCCGGGCATGTGCCCTGACCAGGAATAAAATCATGACCTCCCTGGTTCATGGGTTGATGCTCAACCACTGAGCCACACTGGCAGGCTAATTTCTATTTTTGAAACTATAGACAAGATTATGTCGTCTACTGGTGGAGATGGCTTTACTTATCTGCAGGGGGTTTGATTTTTAATGGGTAAAAAGCTCTGCCCTCTTCCCCTCTGAACAACTTCCTAGGTAGTAACTGGGGCCTTTGGAAACCGTGTTACCTCAGGAAACCAAGACCCTGATACAGTGTCCCACGTTGCCAAATTCATGACATGAAACGCGTGCAGAATATTGAGAAGAAGCAGCACAACTCGAAGGAATGGGTGGCTTCCTGATAGGCCAGGATGAAATAGCGTCAGTTCGAGGCGTCCCGGCAGTGTCCAGGGACCTTGTGAGAATTCTCTGAGTTTACCCCAGCTTGCTGCTTAGGGACGGTCCTGCGTGGTGATGCGTGTCCTTTCCCTCGGGGCAGGGGCAGCGGCCTGGAAGTAAGCGTGCTCCATCAGCCGGTGCCACGAGGAGCCAGAACCGGATCTCCCCTGTGCAGCTGCAGGGGAGGCCGGGCGCAGCTCTGGGCCTCTTTCCGCCCCACGCGAGCAGAATGCCCGTGGCATCCAGGGGCCTGTGGGATGGGCCACAGGTGGAAATTCTTACCCATACTCACCCCCGGCAGGAATCTTTCCTTTCCTCCAAGTCAGGTCATGGCCAGGATCATTCGTGATGAAGATAATGGGGTGATAGACCTAGGGCAGGGGTCGGCAAACTCATCAATCAACTGAGCGGCAAACCGTGGCTCCACCAGCCACAGTTTGCCGACCGCTGACTAGGGTAGCTTGACTTGCCTGGTTCGGTTTCTGAATCAGAGCCTGAACGGTGAGCAGCCGATGTACGCTGGACAGATAAACAGAGTCATGCCCTCCAACGTGGTCGCTGCTAGGATTTTTCCAGAATCCACTGATGCATTTTGTGAGCAGACTGCCTCTTTTTCTGTTTTAGAGATAATTACAGAAATTAACGAGGTCTCCGTGTTTAACGACACCTGTGTGAGGTGGCGGGTCAACCCAGGAAGAACGAACTCCGGGATCGTCTATGTGGTAAGCGAAGGGATCGCCTTTCTCCTTCCAGGGCGGGAATGGGAATCCAAGGGAACAAGATGGAAATGGACTTCGAAGAACTTCTCAATCTAATTGCTCTCCAATCCCACCATCCATTAAAAAAGGGAACCGTTCTTTTTAAGATCCCTGGATTATTTTACTTCACATTTTGTGTGCAATGTGTTTGCCATTGGACAGGGTGTATGTGTGGGGGTGCGTTTGTATTTGGTATCAAAGCTTGTTTCCCAACACTCCGACGTCACTCCCCCAGTGTCAGCCTAGAAGTGGCTGCTGACTCCGTGACAAGGTGCAGGGAGCGGGTCTCAGGTTGTGACTCTGTCCATTGCTGGTCATCTGTCATGTGGGGTAGCTCTTAGAATCGGGACTCCTCATTTTATGTCACTTCTTAGGGCCTATTGGTTCCTGGGCTGATCAGACTTCATCATCAGATACCTGATTTCAAGCGCCCTGTCCCCCTTCTCCACGCCCTCCCCCCCCCACTACACACAGGGGAGCAGTGCAGTGTAAAGCAAACAGGAGGAGAAAAGGTTCCAGCACCATCAAATCTCTCTTGGTCGTTTTAACTGGAGTCATGGTGGGTTCTCTTGTCTTTGCCCCTCGCAAAGGTACACGTGAAAGGACACCGGGCAGACCCGATAGAATCGGTTCACGAGGAGACAGTCAACCTGACCACAGACAGCAGGACCCCACAAGTGTGCCTAGACCTGTACCACGGCACCAACTACACCGTGACCATCTCCACTGCCCCTCCCAGGCGCTCCGTGCCAGCCGTCATTGGGTTCCAGACAGCAGGTAGGTAGAAGTGAAGTCTCATTTCCCCCCAGAAAATGCGAAGCACAGGATATAGGGGAAATGTGCTTCAGAATCAACTGGGCAGGACAGGTCAGAGTTGCTTTCTGAGATCCGGAGCCAGGAGAAGGTCCAGCAGGAGGGATTCCTGTACTAGGGATGCCAGGCGCAATGCATTGTGTCTCAGCTGGGCGTCTGGTGGAAGTGGCAGGTGATAAGGCGTTTAAAAGAAGACAAACATGAGATGATGATGCAGTCAGTTCTCAATTACCCTAGGCAATAGAGGAGGCCACGTGGCTCTTTGGAAATGACAAAAATCATTTCCAGCTCTTGTTTATGAGAGGGACACTGACCCAGTGGCTTTGCATCTTAAATGGGAACTGACTCCAGGACTGATTGGGGCTGGGGGCTGGGTAATCATGTGGACCATGGGCAGGTGGATAGGGGTAGGCAGTCCCAGGGTACAGGATGGTAAGTGTTGGATGAAAAGAGAAATTGCCAGGAAGACGCTTTGAGAAGTAGTAATAAACCTCATTGCATACAGGTATCACATAGATTTTTATAGTAATACTAGAGGCCCAGTGCACGAATTTGTGCATGAGTGGGATCTGGCCTGCCAGCCCCAATTCAGGCCGATCTTGCTGGCCAGCTATGTTCCTACCCCCCTGTCAAACTCCCAGTCGAGGGAACAATTTGCATGTTAGGCTTTTATTACATAGGATTGTAACAGTTATAAGTTTTTTGTTTAAAATATTACATATATTAGTACATATATCTCCTTTTTTTCCCTATTGACCTTCCCCCAGCCTCCCCTGCGCCCTGTCGCATGCCTTCATCCCCCACTCTCCCCAGTGTCTTGTGTCCATTGGTGTGCATATAGGCATGCATACAAGTCCTGTGTTTGAACTATTTCCCTCCCTCCCCAACACTCCCCAGCCTTTCTGCTGTAATTTGACAATCTGTTTGGTGCTTTACTAGCTCTGTACCTATCTTTTTTATTCATCAGGTTATAATGTTCTTTATTTTCCATAAATAAGTGAGATCATGTGCTATTTTTCTTTCATTGCCTGGCTTATTTCACTTAACATAATGCTCTCCAGGTCCATCCATGCTGCTGCAAATGGTAAGAATCCCTTTTTTTATAGCAGTGTAGTATTCCATTGTGTAGATGTACCATAGTTTACTAATCCACTCATCTGCTGATGGGCATTTAGGCTGTTTCCAAATCTTAGGTATAGTGAATTGTGCTGCTGTGAACATAGGGCTGCATATATCCTTATGATTGGTGTTTCTAGTTTCTTGGGATATATTCCTAGAAGTGGGATTACTGGGTCAAATGGGAGCTCCATTTTTAGTTTTCTGAGGAAACTCATAGTATTCTCCACAGTGGCTGCACCAGTCTGCATTCCCACCAGCAGGACATGAGATTTTCTTTTTCTCTTCATCCTCGCCAGCTCTTGTCATTTGTTGATTTGTTGATGGTTGCCATCCTGACAGGTGTGAGATGGTACCACATCATAGTTTTGATTTGCATCTCTCGAATAATTAGTGACTTTGAGCGTGTTTTCATGTGTCTCTTGGCCTTCCTCATGTCTTCTTTTGAAAATATTCTATTTAGGTCCATTGCCCCCCTTTTTTTTTATTGGATCACTTATCTTCCTTTTATTAAGTTGTATAAGTTGCCTGTAGATGTTAAAGATTAAACCTTTATCAGTGATAACATTTGCAAATATGTTCTCCCATGCAGTGAGCTTTTTTGTTTTGTTGATGGTTTCTTTTGCTGTGCAAAAGCTTTTTATTTTTATATATTTTTATTTTTTTCTCTTTAGCTTCCATTGCCCTAGGAGTGGTATGAGTTAAGAAATTGCTTTGGCATATGTCTAAGATTTTGCTGCTTGTGGATTCCTCTAGTATTTTTATGGTTTCCCATCTTATGTTTAAGTCCTGTATCCATATAGAGTTTATTTTTGTGTATGGTATAAGTTGGTGGCCTAGTTTCATTTTTTTGCATGTATCTGTCCAATTTTCCCAACACCATTTATTGAAGAAACTGTCTTGACTCCATTGTATATTCATGCCTCCTTTGTCAAATATTAATTGAGCATAGTGGTTTGGGTCAATATCTGGATTCTCTATTCTATTTCATTGTTCTATATGTCTGTTCTTGTGCCAGTACCAGGCTGTTTTGAGAACAGTGGCTTTGTAATACAGCTTAAAATCTGGTATTGAGATCCCACCTACTTTGTTCTTCTTTCTCAGGATTGCTGTGACTATTTGCAGTCTTTTTTTTTTTTTGTTCCAGATGAATCTTTGAAGAGTTCTTTCTAGGTCTGTGAAATATGTCGTTGGTATTTTAATGGGTAGTGCATTGAATCTATAGATTGCTATGGGTAGTATGGACATTTTAAGATGTTGATTCTTCCAATCCATGAGCATGGTATGCTCTTCCATCTGTTTATGTCTTCTTCTATCTCTTTTTTTCAGTATTCTGTAGTTTTCTGTGTATAGGTCTTTTACCTCCTTAGTTAAGTTTATTCCTAGGTATCTTAATTTTTTTGGTGCGATGGTAAATGGGATTACTTTTTTAGTCTCTTTTTCTGTAAGTTCACTATTGGTGTATAGAAATGCCATAGATTTCTTGGCGTTAATTTTGTATCCTGTTACATTGCCAAATTCATTTATTAAGTCCATTAGTTTTTTTGTTTTTTTTTAAATATATTTTATTGATTTTTTACAGAGAGGAAGAGAGAGGGATAGAAAGTCAGAAACATCGATGATAGACATTGATCAGCCGCCTCCTGTACGCCCCACACTGGAGATGTGCCCGCAACCACGGTACATGCCCCCGACCGGAATCGAACCTGGGACCTTTCAGTCCGCAGGCCGACGCTCTGTCACTGAGCCAAATCGGTCTCGGCTAAGTCCATTAGTTTTTTGATGAGTCTTTCAAGTTTTTTATATACAATATCATGTCATCTGCAAATAAGGACAGCTTTACTTTTTCTTTTTCAATTTGGATGCCTTTTAGTTCTTCTTCTTGTCTAATTGCAATGGCTAATACTTCCAGTACTATGTCGAACAGGAGAGGTGAGAGTAGGCATCCCTGTCTTATTCCTGTTCTTATAGGAAATGGTTTTTGTTTTTGCCCATTGAGTATGATGTTAGCTGTGGGTTTATCATATATGGCTTTTATGATGTTGAGATATGATCCGTCTATTCCCACCTTGTTGAGAGTTTTTATCAAGAAAGGGTATTGGATTTTGTCAAATGCCTTTTCTGCATCAATTGCTATGACTATGTGATTTTTAGCTCTCAATTTGTTTATGTGATGTATGATGTTTATTGATTTGTGGATATTATACCATCCTTGCATTCCTTCAGTTATTGCTGCCACTAGGAACAGGATAGAGATTTGGTAGAAATAATAAAAAGACTACCAATCTTAATAATATAAAGCTAACTATGAAATTATACAAACTAGTTCCCTGGATATTATACTAGTATTGACTAAAACAAATGATTTCTTTCTAAGTCAATAACTTGGAAGGAAATATATTATAAAATTAATATGGTAACTAGAGAAGCTTATACAAAATTAATAATAAACTGCTATGGATTTATTAGGAATATGTTTTTTTTAAAAAATGAGGAACACAGGACTTCAAATTCATTTTTCATTGTTTGGTCAGAGTGACAGTTTGCTGTTCAGGGCCAGCTGTTTTTACTAATATCTTATTACTTCTTCAAGTTAATTTCCACTGGGAAAGCATGTTCTTTGGGATCAGACCGACCCTGCCTGGAAGAGTGGGTGACCATGGCTGACATGTTTAATGTCTCCAGCCCGCTTTCCTCAGTCTTAAATTTTAAGTGGAGTTGGATTAAATTTGCAAATTAATCTAGTGAGCATTGGATTTATCAGATTGAGTTGCCTCAGTGGGAAACAGGTACATTTCCACACTTATTCAATATATACTTAGGTTTTGTCTTCCCTGTTAGTTATGCACTTTTGTGAAGATTTATTATTTTTTCCCTTCTAAATCCTGTAATATTTAAATAGTTAAATATTGACTTTATTTTCAGGATTATGCTAGTTCTCTTCAAAAGAATTGGGAAGTTTTCCATAATTTTTTATGCTCTGGAAAGGTTTATATAATTCTCGAATTACTCCCTTTCTTTAAAGTTGGACACATTTGCTCCTAAGATTATTTAAGTCTCACCCCTTTTGGGATATAATTCTTTGGTAACTTTGTCAGTTTCTTCTATGATTATTTGTGGTTTGTTTGTTTCTTACGTTTTCTTGAGTCAATTTTTATAATATATGTTTTCCTTAAAAAGGGTCCCTATTGTTGAGCTTTAAAATATATTGGCCAGCCGAAACCTGTTTGGCTCAGTGGATAGAGCATTGGTCTGTGGACTGAAAGGTCCCAGGTTCGATTCTGGTCAAGGGCATGTACATTGGTTGCGGGCACATCCCCAATAGGGGGTGTACAGGAGACAGCTGATCGATGCCTCCCTCTCATCGATGTTTCTAACTCTCTATCCCTCTCCTTTCCTCTCTGTAAAAAATCAGTAAAATATATTTTAAAATATATTGGCCAGATGCCATTTGGAACATTTATTTACAACTCCGCTGGGACTACAGGTTATATAACCCCAGGTTATACTTATTCCTAATTTTGTTGTTTTCTCTTTTTATTTTCTTTTATTTAAAAAAATACATTTTCTTGATTTTTTTTACTAAGAGGAAAGGGAGAGGGACAGAGAGTTAGAAACATTGATGAAGGAGAAACATTGATCAGCTGCCTCCTGCACACTCCCTACTGGGTATGTGCCCGCAACCAAGGTACATGCCCTTGACCAGAATGGAGCATTGGAACCCTTGAGTCCAAAGGCCGATCGATGCTCTACCCACTTGAGCCAAACCGGTTAGAGCTGTTTTTTCTTTTTAAAAAATTGATTAGTTTAGCTTGAATTGTCTGTTTTACTACTGTTTCTTACCCACCCTCTCCCCTCCAAATAAACTTAGTGTGTTGTTTTCCATTTGTTTTTCTTTTTTCTACCTCATTAATTTCTCTCTTATTTTAATTAATTTATTCTTTCTGCTTCTCTTAAGTTGGTTATAGTGTTCTATTCCCAAATTATTGAATTGAATGCATAATTCAACTTATTTCCATTCTTTCCTGTTTGATAATAAAAGTCTCTAATGCTTCTTTTTCCTTCCTCATTTGAGCTTGGGCAGAATTCCTTAGGTATGGATGGATACCTGTTCTCTTTATTCTTACTTTTATGGCATGGTATAATTGCTATTGTGATTTCCCCTTTGATTTGAGAATTATTTATTAGTGTGTTAATATATGTTCTCTTTATCCTTACTGTTAGAGCACTATATAATTGCCATTTTTGTTTTCCCCATTGATTGAAGGATTAATTATGTGTTAAGCAAGTGGTATTTTTAAAGACATTTGCACGTCATTGTTATTTCTAGTTTAATTACATTTTGGTATTCTTTGGGTGGATTTATTGACATTTTGGGGGGGCTAGCTCTTGTAATTTTGGCCAATTTTTGTAATTTTGTGGTTGGTGGTGGGTAGTAGAGTGTTTACTTGTAGGTAGAGTAGACTTAGGTTTCAATGAACTCTATTAATAAGATTTTCCAGGTCTATTGTTTGTCTTTAATTTTTGTTGTTGCTTTCTCTTAGAAATTCTAATTTTTTTGTTTCACACCTTTTCATATCATGATATGTATGTTCATGACTGATGTATTTATTGTAGAGTCTAACTTTTACTAGTAACAAATGGCTCCCTTTATCCTGTTTAGTATTGTTTGCCTTGAATTATACTTTGATTAGTAATACCGTTTTTCTTGATTTCTTTGTGCTTGGTTGGCATGATATGCCTACACCCACTTTTGTTCTCCCTAAAAGCTACATGGATAACATTGTTAGAGATGTATGCTAGGAGGCTACATATGTTGAGAGACCTTTTTGAGAAAAGTGTTATTTTTTGTTGTTAAGCAATTTACATTAACGTTGTTTGTGATTAAATTTTCCTGTCTTCTATCATCTTATTTATTTTACTCTTTTTTTATGCTACTTTGCTATGTCCATTGTTTTCTTTTTGCTGCTCGGGGGTTTCTTTTTGAATTATTCAGATAATATAGATTTTGCTTTAATTCTACAATACATATTAAAAAACAAAAACAAGCCTACTTGAATATGTATTTCTCTGATTACCAGCATTAAGATGGAAATAATGTTAACTTCTTCTTAAATAAGATGTGGAAATTTGTATTCTTTATTTCCTTTTATTTCTTCCCCTCCAGCTTCCCTTATGTTATTGTTTAAAACACAGCATTTGATTGCCAGCTCATTTCTAATTACTTCCAACATTTGTTACATCTTCAAAGAGTTCATTTTTACATTGACTTATAACAATACTTATAACAATTATTTAAACAGGTATATGTTTCAACAGTCTCAATGTTTACTGCATTCTAATGTTTCATACCAAAGTTTCTCCATTTTTCGTCTCTGCACAGCGATTTCTATCTTCTACTCCCTGAGGAATGGGATACTTTCTGAGCCCATGATTTTCTGAGAACGTCTTTTTATTGTCTTCACACGTGAATGAGAGCTTGACCGAAGATAAAATTCTTGGGCCATAATCTTTGTTGTCAGGATTCTGGAGGCATTTCACATTGGCTTTGGGAATTTAAAGTTTTGGAAGAGGAGTTTGAAGAAGGTTGTGACTTAAAAATCTTATGTAGATACTCCTGATTTTTCCCCCTTCCTTCCTTCCTTCCTTCCTTCCTTCCTTCCTTCCTTCCTTCCTTCCTTCCTTCCTTCCTTCCTTCCTTCCTTCCTTCCTTCCTTTTTAAATCCTTATTGATGAAAGTATTACAGATGACCTTCTTTCCCCCCCATTGTCCCCTTATAACCCCCACCCCCACCCCACCCCAGGCCTTCACCACACTATTGTCTGTGTTCGTGGTTTATGCATCTCTGCATACAAGCTCTTTGGATGATCTCTTCCCACCCACCCAACCCTGGTCTTCCCTCTGAGATCTGACAATCTGTTCCATGTTCCTGTATCTCTTGATCTATTTTGTTCATCAGTTTGTTTGTTTTTTTCCATTAGATTCCACATATGACATAGAGGCTTTCTTTATGTGTGAAATTCACGACGTTAATTACTTATTCATACACTTGGGAAGTGTTTATTGACCACCTACTACATGTTTGATATTGCTTTAGGCATTGGGAGTTCAATAGTAAATGAGACAGAAATCCCTTCTCTCATGAAACTTCAGTCGTGACTGTATAAATGTTATTCTCTTTTAAACTAAGTTTTCTTCATGCCCTGTGGGTTCTTTGGATCTTCAGAATTCGGTTTCTCTTCACATTAGGAACATTTTCTTTCATTAAAACTCAGATCGTTACACTTTTATTTTGTTTTATCTGTCCCTTTGGCACTTCAGGTCTTCCTATGTGGAATTGCTTGTCTGTCTGTATTGGTCTTTCGTTTTCTCTTGCCCTCCCCTGCTGGCCTGATCGCCCACAACTGCCCTCCCTTGCAGGCCTGGTCCCTGCCAACTGCTTTTCCCTGCCAGCCTCCTTCCCCTGCTGGCCATCTTGTGGTGGCCATCTTGTGTCCACATGGGGACAGAATCTTTTGACCACATGGGGGCAGTCACCTTGTGTGTTAGAGTGATGGTCAATCTGCATATTACTTTTTTATTAGATAGGATAGAGGTCTGGTGAATGGGTGAGGGCAAGCTGGTTTGCCCTGAGGGGTGTATTGGATCAGGGTCTTGTTTCCTTGGGATGTGGGGTGGCCTGGGTGAGGGGCCTGTGGTGGTTTGCAGGTCAAACTATGCTTGCCAGTGACCCAAGCAGAGACTCTGGTATCTGGGATTTATTTATCTTCTACAATTGAAACTTTGTAGCCTGGAGCAGAGCCAAGCCTTCTGCTTGCTCCCTGGGGGCAGCCATTGAAACTTTGTTGCCTTAAGTGGAGGCCTGGACTGGCCAGGATGTGGGGAAAGCTTGGCTTCCTCCATTGCCAGGGGCAACCCAAGCCTCACTCCTGCTCTCTCTGCGGCCATAGCCATCTTGGTTGGGTTAATTTGCATCCTCACTCTGATTGGCTAGTGGGCGTGGTTGGTGGATATAGCAGCGGGTACGGTCAATTTGCATATTGCTCTTTTATTAGATAGGATACACACACACACACACACACACACACACACACAGCTGCCATTACCTTTGATCTTACTTTTTATTGTATAATATTAGTATGCTTATCTCATAATGAAGGATATCATCTTGAAGGATTTACTGTAAGTTGGATGATCTAGTGTCCTTTGGGGAGCAGCTATGAGAAAACCCACCCCCTGAGCTTTATTTCTGAGCACTTTGCTGTTCTGATAGGTATTGTTGTCACTCTTGAGCCAGCTCAGCATTGCCTGGCTTCGTTATGATCTTACAGCCTCTGAAGGCAGGAAAGACCAAGTCTCTCCATTTACCAACCCAGGCTGATGGAGCCTCCAGGTTCTGGGTCTCCCCTTCGGGTCTCCAGCGTGCTAAAGAGGGACTATTATTCTCAATAGTAGTGATAGTAGTCCATATACTTTTTACCTTGCCTGCCTATCAGATTGCTTGGTGAATTAAAAAAAAAAAAAGATGTTCAACCTTTACTTTAACCTACGTCTGGAGGGTTCTGATGTGCGGTTAGGATGGGGAACACCCGGGATAAATGGCTGCAGATGGGGAGTTCATCACTTCATTGTCCTGTGGCTGTTCTAGCTTCCAGCTCCCACCACCGCTGTGGGCACCGGTCCTCCTCCAGCTCCATCCTTTGAGGCTTTGAGACCACGTCCTTGGCTCGGAAGGCATGTTGCATGGATCTCTCCGTGTCTTTCTTTCTCTCCCGCTCCCTCCCACACGGTGCTAAGCTGAACTGTCTTCGTGTTCCTGCCTTTCCTACAGCAACCCACCCTTCTTCCCAGCCCAGATGCAAATTCTGACCCATTTTTGCAGTTCTCCGCCACTTCTTTCCGGATTGCGGTGGGAAGTGGGAACCAGATGCCTTTATTCTCCTTGCCATCGTCCCCTGAACTGAGATGATAATGGCGGTCAGTGGGAAAGTCATATGGGGAGGGGAACTATACAGACGGCAGTTTTGCTATCTGTTCTGTTGGTGTCCATATAGACCAACCTGTGATATTTCTTAACGTACATTTGATGTGCCTCCAAGTCACTTGCCTACATGTGACAGTTTTTATTTCTGATGTCCTTAGGAAACCTTCAACACAAAAGTTGTTCTGTTGGTGTCCATAGACCAACCTGTGATATTTCTTAACATACATTTGATGTGCCTCCAAGTCACTGGCCTACATGTGACAGTTTTTATCTCTGATGTCCTTAGGAAACCTTCAACACAAAAGTTGGGAAGCTGAAGGAGAACACGTGATAGGCCTTCAGATTCTCTCTCCGAACCGTGTTTCCACATTTCCAGTTATTGCCAAGAATATTTTCTCCCGGCTAATTGCCATGTGCTGCAAATGCCCGTGACAGTTACAATTCTGTGGACAGTTCTGGTTTTGAGTAGAATAATTTACTGTAATCATCATTACGTCTTAGGTAGCAGAGACTCCTGTGGGAGAAATATACATAAAAGGTGTTTCTAAAAAGCTTTCCTCTGATAGACATTCAAATTTTTTTTTTTTTCTCATTGGCAGAAAGCACGCGGGCTGGTGTGGTAGGAAATTTGCTTTTCCTTGAAAATTAGCTGTGGTACTTACTCCTAGACTCTTTGTGAGTTCCTTATTCATTGCCACCCTCTTCTTTTGATTACATTAAGAAAATGGAGCATTGATGGAATGAATTAGACTACAGGAGGCATGAAATTACTTTTTTTCTGTATAGTGGGAGAAATAAGTCTGCTTCTGATTACTTTACTGCCCCAGTACTCCTATGAGCAGGCCTCCTGAAATACTGTGAGAAAAAACATCTCAGCCGAGACCAGTTTGGCTCAGTGGATAGAGCGTCGGCCTTTGGACTGAAAGGTCCCAGGTTCGATTCCGGTCGGGGGCATGTATCCTGGTTGCAGGCACCTCCCCAGTAGGGGGCGTGCAGAAGGCGGCTGATCGAAGTCTCTCTCTCATCGATGTTTCTAACTCTCTCTCCCTCTCCTTTCCTCTCTGTAAAAAATCAATAAAATATATTATATATAAAAAAAAGAACACTCACTAGTCACCTACTTTCTGGTCGTCTTCTAGGCTGGAAACACTCACTCTGAGAGTTCTATTCCGTGGCCTTTGCCTTTACTCACCTTTTTCCTGTTCTCAGATTTTTCTGGCTATTTGTATGCTTAAAACGTACATTTTACTTATGGACCATCCAAGTGATAGGATTAACTTTCTAAAAATCCCACAGCTTTGTAAGCTGACCGATGTTTCTCTCATCGATGTTTCTAACTCTCTATCCTTCTCCTTTCCTCTCTGTGAAAAATCAATAAAATATATTTTTAAAAAATACCATAGCTTTCTTAGGTTAAAGCAATTTTTTAAATGTTTTTTTTTCTTTCAATTTAGTACTCTCAATAGCCTCTGATGTAAGCGAAGCAAACTGGATGACTTGTTTCACCGATTAGAAAACAGGTTCAGAGCGGCTAAGGGGTTAGCTAAGGTCACGCCGTTCAGAAGTTGCAGAGCCAGCTCTTGAAGCCAAATGCACTGCTCTTGCTGTTAAGCATCCTCTTGGCTCTCTTAAGATGTCAACATTTTACTTGTAATTAGCTACAATAGGCTTTGCTAAGATAATGCAACCTTTTCATGTACTCTCTCTTATTTTTTTAGATGATCTCTTAGAAGATGATGGAGTTTTCAATGTCTCACTATTTAATGAAGCTTGTTTGAAACTGCACAGGCATTCTAGGAAAGTTGGAGCAGAACAAATGTACCAAGTAAGATCTCTTATGTTATTTATTAAAGAATTGGGTCACTGAAAAGTTTGGCTGCTCTCCAAGTGAGGGGTCAAAGTTTGAAACCACTCATGAAATGCACTTCTAGACAGTTTGATTTTTGTTTCTAGCCATGGATGTGAGATGTGAGATGGATACAAGTGAGGGACCCTGTTTGGTGACTTGCTATCATTTTCCCTGTCTGCTATTTTACATGTGTTGTAATTTACTGCATTTAATAATTGCAGTTTATTTTGCTATTAAGTTCACACTTGGATGTGGTTTTTAAGAAACTTATTGCATAGCTAATGGTTCTCATTTAACTTGACTTTTTATACATAACAAATTTCAAGTAAAATTATGAATAAGCCCATGCAGGAACTGAGATTTGTTATTTTTGTGCCATATTTTCAGTGCCTGGCGAATCATCTGGCAACAAGTAGACTAAGTATTAAATTAAAATTAATTAATTAATCATCTACCAAAAGTATATCATGTTTTGGGACCTGGAAATTCTGATTCAAACTGATTATACAATTAAACAGACCATTATAATCTATACTAATAAAAGGGTAATATGCTAATTAGACCAGGTTGACTGGACATCTTCTGGACGTCCGACTTCCTTCTGGACAAAGCTATGGTGGCGGGGGCCAAGGCAGAGGCAGTTAGGGGCGATCAGGCTGGTGGAGAAACAAGCAGTTAGGGGTGAGATCAGATGGTCTGGGGGAGCAAGCAGTTAGAGGGCAGTCAGGCTGGCATGGGAGAGCAGTTAGGGGGCAATCAGACAGGCATGCAGGTGAATAGTTAGAAGCCAGACCTCCCCTGAGGGATCTCAGATTGGAGAGGGTGCAGGCTGGGCACATGCACGAATTTTGTGCACCAGGTGTCTAGTATGGTATCATGAGTGATTTTATAAAAAGTAAACACATGAATAGGATATTGCGTATATGTATGTGTGGTCAGGTACAATTTTTTAAAAACAAGTAGTAAAGACGGTGTTGAATCAAGGAAATGAACAAGAATTAACCAGATAAAAGAGGTGGGTGAGGGTAAAGAGGGCCCACTGGACAAGTAAAGTAGCAAGTTGAGTAATAGAAAATGTGACTTTCTTGGGGAACAGAGCAAGTAAGGGGAAGTGGAAAGAGGTGAGGCAAAAATCTAAGCAGGGTCCAGATCATGAAAAGCCCTGTATCATGCACTTTTACATTTTGATCTTATTTTGATGTCCATGTGGAGGATTTTATGCAGGTGAGTGAAATATTCAATTTTCCATATTAGGGAGAATACTGGGCCTAGAAACATATTCAGGTACCCAAATAATTTAATATATGATTTAAAAAAATGATCTTTCAAGCGAGTACAGAAATTAGTGGTTCTGAGACAATTGGTTAGCTACATGGTTAAGAAAATACCACATAGTTAAAAAGAAGTTGTACACACCCTAAGACCCAGCAATTCTATTTTTTAGTATGTACCATAGAGACATTTTTGACTTGCACTTAAGGGATATATAATTGGATTTTCATGACATCATTGCTTACAATGATAAAATTTTGAAAATAACTTTAACTTTCATCAGTTGGAAAATAGATCATTGTGATGTTTGGTTGAATCATATGAAAATACTGCTATTTAGAGAGGAGCCAAGATGGCGGCATAGGTAAACACCTACACTGCTGCCTCGCACAACAATTTCAAAACTACAACTAAAAGACAGAACAGACATCATCCAGAACCACAGGAAAGCTGGCGGAGTGGAAGTTCTACAACTAGAAGGAAAGAGAGGGGCTCAAAGACACCCAGAGGAACTGCAAAAAGCTGAGGTACGGAGACGCACGCGCTGAGAGAGCGGGTGCCCGAGTACCTGGCTGGCTTTCTCTGGCGGGAGGGAAACGGAGACTCCCAGCTGCATTGAACCCCTTATCCTACGACACTAAACCCCAGATCCAGCTGAAACTCATACGGGGGGAGTTTGGACTGTGAAAAGGGAGAAGTGCACGGAAATTTAGGGGAGTCGCGCGGCGCGTACGCGCACACACAGGGCGCCGGCGCCACACTGAGGACAGATTGCTGATTCTGCCGCTGGCTTTTGCGACTGGGCGGGAGACAGACCCTCCCAACTGCGCCACTTCTGAGTCCACTGGGCCCCTGATTCGGGCGAAACCCTGGAGAACTAGACTCGTGTGGTCCTGGTATGCAGGGGAGCTGGAAAGGCAGCGGTCTAGAGGCACTGCGGGCGCGCGCGCACAGGACCGCTCCAGCGATTACCCAGTCACATGAGACTCGGGGCCCTTGGAGGATGGGGCCGACT
Source organism: Lasiurus borealis (assembly GCA_004026805.1). Lineage (NCBI taxonomy): Eukaryota > Metazoa > Chordata > Mammalia > Chiroptera > Vespertilionidae > Lasiurus > Lasiurus borealis. Next base: position 53,618 of record PVJN01011513.1, read on the forward strand.
GGAAGACAAGGCGGTGCCTTAAGCCCTGAGACTCTACCCATCCCAAGCTCAACAGAGGCTTCTGTGGTCTTGCAAATAAAAAAGTTTCCCCGACAAAGTGAAAATGCCAAAACAAGGGAAGGGACCAAAAACAAAAGAAATGGAGGAAAAAAAACGACTGGATATAGAGTTCAAAACCATGCTTATAAGGTCTCTCAAAAATATGGTAGAAAAGGCGGATAAATTTTGTGAAAGCCTACTAGAGATACAAAAGAGCCGACTAGAGATGCTAGAGATGATGCATAAAATTAGCAAGCCCCAAGAGGAGATGAAAAAGGACCAACTAGAGACACTGACTAAAATAAAAAATATACAGAATCCTAACAGCAGACTAGAGAAAGGCAAGAATCAA